>CAKNWW010298533.1:0-13438 GCA_932074435.1 Andricus kollari | reverse complement strand
GCTACGTTCCAGTATAGCACCTTCACTACTCCTCTACCCTGCATCACCCCCACCCCCCTACTTCCTACGAAATAAATTCCCCTGAACTTCCTTCAACACCTCTTTCTCTTCGTCCCACACCCACATTTTCTCATCTATTCTTATTTTCTGATATCCTACCTTCGCCGATCTCCCTTCACTCCTCTCTCTCCTAGCCCTGTCGTACAGCATTGTCTGCACATGCCTTTCCTTTATCGTCAAATCTTGATCGATGAAAACTCCCCTATCCTTTATCTTATTTTTATTACGCATTACCCCCAACTTTTCTTCCCAGCTCTTCAACTCCACAACCGCCACTTCCTTCTTCTTCCTCCCCTCCAACTTAACTTTCCCTACCATCTCTTTACCCCTCCCTATGCTCTGTAGCAGCGCTTCCACTCCCTCCCTTTCTTCCCCGCTCTTTAACTTCAACCCTCTTATCACAATATTGTTTTTCCTGTCCTCCATCTCTCTTCTCTCCATTCTCATCTCCATTGCCCTTATCCTTTCCCTATCCGCCCTCTCCTCCTTTTCATTCCTACGCTCTCCTACTTTCTCTTCTATCATAATCCCAACCCTCTCCCAAATACCTTTAATCTCGTCCCCTGCACCCCCTTCAACTACTTTCATTTCCACCCTGCCCTCCACCTTTTCAAGTCTTTTCTCCGTCCTTTCCTTCCACCCCCTAATCTCCTCTTCCATCTGCTTTATTTTACCGTCTTTTTCTTTCCTACCCCTCTCTAACCCTTCTACTTTCTCCCTCAGCTCTTTCATCTCTTTTCCCCACTTCTCATCTCTGATTCTCAAATCCTCCCTCATGCCTTCCATCTGCTCCTTAGTTCCCCTTAGGTCCTCCCTCAGCCCCCTGATCTCGCCTAGTAGGCCAGTGACAGATGTCACTGGCAAACTGTGCCGTCTATTGCCGCCAAATTTTCCCTTTATTTCTCTCTTTTTTTTTATTTATTTATTTTTTTCAATTCCTCGCAGCCCTTGCATACACCTCTTTTTCTCCCTTGATATCTTCCAACTCTGCTTGAACCCCCCTTGACCCCTCTAAGGCCCCAGACTCCTAACCACAAACTCCCCCAACTCCTTGCCAATCTGCCCACTCCACTTCACACTCCACTTACACCTTCCACACAAATTTGGCAAAATCCTCTCACCACCTGTCACTTAACACGTTCTCACTTCCGCCACCAACATGCAAGTCCATTTTAAATTTTATATATTTATATATTTGTTCCCGAGTCTTATGCCATAAGGTAACAAAACAGTTTTGATTTAATTTTATAGCTTACGAGTTGAATATGCACATTTAAATTAGTTAATAATGGAAGATTATTAAATGTACTTATGAGAAAGATATTAATAAAAACATGTACCTTTTACCTGTAAAAATAGGTGATTTTTAAGTTATTCTCGCGTAAAAATATTCTTCAACACAATTAATATTTTTTTAATAACTTGTCATTCGGTAACATAAAATTTATTTTTATTGAGTAAAGTTAGTTGTAGGAAGTAAAATAATCGATACGCAATTATTTTTTAATATTAAAATAATTTTAAATAAACTAAAAGTTACTTGTTTTATAAATTATATTGCAAATAAAAACCAAACTAAATCTCAACTTATGTGAAGGCTCTAAAAGCACATCTAATTATTATTTCGACATAAAAAATATGTTTATAACTTAAATTAATTATTTGTCATTAGATTTTACAAAACTGAAATTTTAAAGGGCACGCTTCTTTATCTCGCTTATTATTTTACACTTATGGTGATTAATATGAATAGAAAAGAAGTTTTATGTAATTCTGAAATACTTTTGAATAAAAAAATTAATTGGATAATTCCAACTTTTTAATTTTCACCCATGGGAAATGTGAAATGGCTCGATCGGCGAATTTTCGTCTTGTGCATGATTCCACATCTTTTCTGATAACTCAAGTGCCTCTAAATATTTTATTCTCTTCTTGGAATCATTTTAAAGACGTGATTTTGGACTTTTTTAAGTCCAATTTTCGCAAGTTGACGCACAATTTTGACCGGTAGTGTATAAAGTGTTCACTTCTTATTGAAGTAGACTTTTACCTATATTTGCAGTAACGAATGTTCTCACTCCATACTTTCGAGTGAAAATGTTCACTCCATAATTCGGAGTGGGTAGACTCTTTACTCCAAACATAAAGTGACATTTTCAAACCAAAAAAATTACAAAGCAATCAAAAACGTACATATTTTTCGTAACACTATTTCCCATGGGGGAATCTATAACTTCGTCGTCTCTCCACGATACTCAGAAGTCGCATTTCCGGCACGAAGTTTATTTATTTATATTCATACATGATATATCCTATGTTATTGTATCTGTGGGCCAATTTTTATAGATGAACAAAATATTTTTCTCATTTTCAGTGCACTGAATGTGATGATGAAAGATCAATATGCAAACTACGTGGTGCAGAAGATGATCGACGTTGCAGAACCAGCTCAGCGTAAGGTTTTGATGCACAAGATTCGACCACATTTGGGTAGCCTTCGCAAGTACACCTACGGCAAGCATATAATCGTTAAACTTGAAAAGTTCTTCATGAAGACGGCGTCGGCGATGGGAGTGTCGACGCCAGCGGGTGCATCAACGGGTGCCGGTGATCTGGGACCCATAGGTCCCCCAGCATCTTCAGCCGGACCCGTTTCTACTCCTACCCAACAATCTACGCAAGTCCTCTAAAATCCAGGAAATAAAGCTCGAAAAAGTAGTAAATCCCTTCATGGCAACTTTTCTCCCGGAAAAGTAATTAACAACCCAGAAGGAAAATGTTGAGTTTTTTGCAACTTGGGTAGGAAACTTGCTGTCATGAAGAGATTTGCATGCCCTTGGAAAGCAACTCAAGGACTCGTCGGTACCGACGAGAGCACATAATGGAAGAAAGGTGTCATCTAGACAACTTAGGGTAGACCTTAGTGCTGCATGCATTTATCGCTGGTCACGGTAAGACACGCGGTGTAATATTCGCGTATGGATAGCAGTTCGATTAGACCGGTCAACCGGCGTCGGAAGGCGACGATAGTGGTTTAGGAGCCGTACTGGACGTCACGTATCAGGCTTAGCGTTTAGCGTTCGACATGGGAATTGAATCGAGAGCATCCCCGATCCAAACCGACCGCTTACTCTGCCCCGACGTAGCCGCTGTGGAGAGCCTTAAAATTTCATGACTTGAAAGATCGCCGAGAAGAGGCCAGAGGCTCCGTTCTTCAGAACAGTTTGCGCTTTTCTTTTTTTCTCGAGAGCACCCTCTCTGACTCGACTTTTGTAAATTGTGATATACATAAAAGGAAAGCGTATTAAACGCGCTATCTCCTCTACTTTTCCGAGCGTTCCCTCTTTTCCTCGGCTTGTTTTTACAGCCCTTCCTTTCTCTCTATTACCTTCTTTCTTTTTTTTTAAAGGACTCGTGTGAATATTGTGTATTATACGATAATTAATTATAAAATAAAATAATTAAACTACGAATTACGTTCGGGTGCAGCTGTATCCTATTTTCCTCAGAGGATCCCTTACTGCGATTGTAAAATGTATGTACGAACATTCGCGGCGGAAAGTCGTTATTTTTACCCGGTTATCTTCTTTCCCCACCCCCTTCTAACCTGAACGAACTCGATTGTATATTGTATAAACGGTGAAGAAAACAAAAAAGAAAAAACGCTACTCAAATCGAAAAATCATCCTGCGTGTAAATTAGCCTTAGCGAAAATCAATTTTATACAATACCGACCTGACCGCGAACAAATTGCAGCACCCTCCGCGGATTTTCGGCGAATCAACCACCCTCTCGACGGGGAGTTGAAAATCTTGTACAATGTGTAATATTTTGTTATAGTAGGTGTTAAGAAATAACAAGAAAAGGGGAGCTTATCTTTTGTATAAAATTTGGACGGGCAAGAGGAAAGAAACGAAGAAGAGGGAACGTAGCCGCTTTCTTTGTAAAATATTGTACATATTACGATTTATTAATCAAGTTGACAAATTCTTAAGTACCTTTACTCTTTCGCTCTTTCTTCGTGCGTGGATTAGTTATTTGTAAAAATAGAAACGGAAAACAAAAGAAAAACAAGGAGAAACATGGGTAAGAACAAAAGACCGCCGACTCCCCGTCGATGGAGGAAAGTACGTTCAAAAATCCGGAGGGAGCGGCTTATACTGGATTCCACTCACAGACAGACATTCCAGCTACCCTCGTCTCTCGAGTCGCTTCGCCAGTACAAATATGATAATTTCGAACATATTTTGAAACGACATAATTTTTAAGGAATGACGATAATTCCTTCGTCTGTGTAAATCACGCGTCATTTGTGTAAATTAAAATCAACTGAAGCTACGAACTCCGCCCCCCCCCCCTCACTCACAAACTTTCTCTACATTTCTCTCTCTCTCTCTCTCACTCATTTGTAATAGAAGCATCGTCATCCTACGGACTATTTTTAAGGGCAAAGTCGACATCAGCAGGAAGGAAATAAAGCGCGTACACACGCGCTACATCCCACGTCTAACGAGCGTTTTGCGTTGCGATTATTATTCTATGATTATCGTTATTATATTCTTATTCGCTATTATAATTATGATTATAAACATCGATTAACCGCCTCTTACAGATTACCCGCTATCGTTACTAATGGCTCTAGGCATCGTATACATATTATATACATACATATAAATATTCGACAGACTTGAATATATAAAAGCGATAGATTCCCTCCCACGAACAAAACAAAGTTTCTCGGCGACCAAATCCTCGACAACATCGGCACGTCGCCATCAGAAACCGACGTCCCTTTTCACCCATACGGGGCACTTAAAAATTCTTTAAGAAAAACGACTTTTGATTATACATAGTGTAAATTTTTTATATAGCGATTATCGGCGGTGCACCTGCACTCTAAGTACGACCATGTAAAAAGCGAGGAAAAAACGGACAAAGGAGATGCAGGCGATAATGTAATTTCGACATTTTTTAATTTTTATTATCGACCACATCTTGCGTTATGTTCTCCAACCGGTTCGATCCGACATGAAAATTAATCCCAAACTCGGCCGTCGCTGTAAAGCGCGAGTAGTCGGGAGATACTCGAGTTTGCGTAAATTTCACCTCTTCGTACTTGCTCGCGTGCTCATATTCATTCCCCTATGAAATTATTTGTTTTTTGACCAAGCAACTCCGCAAGTATTAAGAGGGGATGGTACCGGCCAAGATTAGTCAACATTTCTTGGTCCGACGATGTCACTGTATATCTTCGAATTCAATGCGCCCTTGTCGAAAAGAGTTTTTTTTCTGATTTTACAATGACAATGTTTGTCTAAGTCTTAATTACGTAGCTACTGTTTTTATTGTGGTAAAATAAATATTTTTAAGTTTTTAGCGTCATGTAGAATAGGCGTGATTAACAGTGCACACGCGATGATATAAAGTTGGCAACATTTGTCCCCACTGTTCTTACGACATTTGACTTTTCTCGAACCTGTTCAATAACACTATTCCACGAAAGAGAAAAAACGAAAAATGTCGTAAGGAAAGTAGGGACGAATGTTTCCCAATTCATATCATCGCGTGTGCAATCTTGGACACTCCTGATCTAGAACACAAGGGAAACATGTGGTACAACTAAGTTAAATATTTTTGACATGTCAAAACGAGAATTGATGCTTTCAGAAAACCAAATTCGTATTTGATGCATTATGTGATATTAAACAAACTCAAGCAACACATTTTACAATTTTGAGAATTAAAATCATGTTATATTTTTATTTTTGGGAATGCAAGTGACATTGCGCACATTTCAATTTACCATGGCAGTACCTTTTTTCTGTGAAATTGCTTATTTCAAACTTCTAATTTGTATAAAATCTCGTAATTTCAGTTATTTTGAAGGAACTTGGGTATATTTAAAATAAATGGAAACTCGCATTGCATTCGTCGTTTACAGATACATCAGACTCGATACTAGGAAGTGGCGGCGTTGCGTTGCATGTGTTTTGTGCCCTCCAAAAGGATATCGGAGTTGTCGTGACGCTGCTTGCAGGAAGGCAAATTAAGTAATGATATAAATATTGATTTATATATAAAAAAATATATATATCTGTATATGTATACTTAAACTTTGAAAACTTTATCGGTATGATATATATGTAATAAGTAATATTTAAATATTGTAACAATTGTATATGATTTACTACTACTACACGCTAATTGTATTATATATATGAAAGATTTGTGCACCTCCCACTTGTAGAATGCGGTCACGCAACCATTCATACTTACCTCTCACGCACCCATAATTTCTCACACGCACATACGCACACGGACGCCACAATTTACACGAAAACACATCTATTCATACTCGTAAGAACATAACAATTTCAACTGCCATGGCGCTGGTGTAAATGGTGTTTGGTTGAACGTAAGGAGTGACAGGCTCGTTTCCTTCCACACAAAGTAAACGAAAATTTAAAGAAATGTCGCGGAAATGGTGCGCCCTGATATTAAGACTGATGTACAGTAGCGCGCTATCTCCCTATTAAGTCGCAAATCTCTTCGAACACGTCAATACTACATTTACTAATTCACTGTGTTGATCGGACGTACGTATGATTCGCACATGGGAAATTACCGCGGTATGATTCATCTTTTAAACGCACCTCGGAAAAATTTTGATTCTTGTTTTATTTATCTTATTTTTCTTGCATAAAAATAACAGACGTATAACTTTTTAGGAGTAACTTAAAGGTTGGTGCAGCGTGAGGTATTTTTTTCAATATCAATTTTTGATAGATCACGCGTGAATAGCGTCAAGCGGTCATTGTAGTTTGATTCATTATGGAATATAATTTAATCAGGGAAAGACTTACACCGGCACAGCGTCTCCAAATTGTGAGGCGGTATAACGAAAATCATCGCTCTGTGAAACAAGTTTATCGTGCACTTAGAGCAACTTACGGTCGGAATAACCGACCCACCGAACGCACCATCACTATACCATTAAAAAATTCCAACCTGGATGTGGTCTAATCGGTCACTGTTCATCCAATAATGAAAATTTGGTTTGGAATTTTTCCATGCTATAGGCAATGGTGGGTTCGGTGGGTCGATTATTGAGACCGTAAGTTGTTCTAAGTGCACGATAAACTTGTTTCACAGAGCGATGATTTTCGTAACACAAATCCACAATTTGGAAACGCTGAGCCGGTGTAAATCTTTCCATGATGAAATAGTATCCAATACTGAGTCGAACTGCAATGACCGCTTGACGCTATTCACGCGTGATCTGTAAAAAATTCACATTGAAAAAAGTACATCACGACGGATCACTCCTGATAATAAAACGCAAGTTCACACATCTCATTGTCGTAACTTATTGTTAAAGCATACCTGTATGTTTCTTTTGAATTTGAACATAGCTATATTTCCCTGATCGTTGTACGTACGCCCACGCACCGTTGGCTTTGCACCGCTTTCCAACAGCCTTATCAATTACTATAATTTGCATTCATAAAATTTCCGCGCTACTTATGCATTAATCTGCGTGCATAAGAAATCCGTTGAAAATATTTTCCTTGGGGAAGTGTGAAATGTCGATATCTGTGTATGGTGCTTCCTGCAGGTTACATGCAGATAGGTAACTCAAGAATTGCGCCTTACGCGATATACGGAACCTTCCATTTTGGGTATTTTTGACTTCATTATTCAATAAAGATACTTTCAGTTTGAATGACAAAATTTAATTTGTTTATTATTGACGACGCAACATAATATTTTACAAATTTTATTTCGATATTGATTGATTCTATTATTTTTGTTGCATGCGCGTGTCAAGTGATCTCAAATTTAGCGTTGCTGGTGATGGTTGTTAAAGCCAATGAATAGAATTTGTTTTCACGTTCACTTGAAAACATATACATTTATACACAAATACAAATTCGTAATTACACACAGGGACGAATAAGAACAATATATTCCATTTTAGCACATAATTTTATAGATATAAGTGGGACGGATGAGCATATGAAGAAGAAATTTGCATAACTTGTATATTAGTGTATAGAATGTAGAAACGACAAAATAGCTGCAAAAAAAGGATCATTTTCGACAATGTTTTTTACAACAGGCTAAACGGAGCGAATAGATATGTCATTGTTATAAGGTTTAATGAAAACAAAAAGCTGAGAAAAACAAGTTGTATATGCGACTTCACCGCACTTTATATTAAACAGAAAGGGAAAACTTGTTTACTTTTCGTGCCCATCACACACATTCACGTATTAAAGAGAAATATAGCTTTTTCTAACGATTATTACAAGAAGTACAAACAAACTTCATGGACATTTTTTCGGCTTTAGAGAGACGAATTTTCTGGTTTCAAATTTTTGCGACCGAGACCTATTTTCCATAATCAGTTGTGGTTCAATGTCGATATCGGCAAGAGAACCAATCGTTTTTGAGTCACTCCTCATAGTTTATCATTCTTGAGAATATATTTCTGTTCAGGACATATTTTATTATCTTTTGAAATTTAATATTATAAAATAATTGACTGTATAATAATAATAAAAATTTGCTAAAGAATCTTTCAATTTTGAAAATTTATGTTGACTCACCTTAGACAATCTGTTGTACATAATTTTGGGTCTTAATCAATTTAATTTCGTAAAATTGCAAAAATTCTGTCTCTTGTAGCGACTGATTTGTTACTGTGAAAGTTTCGTCCTCTCCTTCTGCATTTTCCGCGTTCGCGGACGAATTTCGGACGATTCAGCGCTTCTTAAAAAGGCAAAATTCCACGTGTAATTGCATTTTACACTGAAAAGGACTAGAATTTTACGGTCTATCTCGTGTTTATTCTCAAGAGTTGTTTCGTAGAGGCTCCCTTAACCCGAGTCGTCTGAAAAAAGAAGCCACCACTTGAATAATTACTAACTAAAGTTATAAATAATCAATTAATCGAGTTATACATACTTCAGTATAGTTATAAATAATATTTGTTGCGCGCCACCATAGGTCGCTTTCCCTTCGGCGCGCTTATCATCGTAGGTGCAGTTATTAATTAATCGTTATACGGTAATTAATTATTACGTGTATTTCTTTCGTCGCTTTGAGTTTTGTATTTGTTTTTCTCTTTTGTACGCAATCAGTACCTTAGGACTTATTTATTGTCATCTCCGTCACATTCAGTTCAATGCCAACTGCTTGCAACGCCCTCTGCTTATGAAATAAATAAATGATTACAGGTTATCTGTAAATATTGCGTAAACATTTTTTTAAAGGAATAGTTATATAACATCTGAATATTAATTACCAAAATTCATTTATAACTATCATATAGTGTGGAAATTTAGCAAGTCCGAAAGTGAAAAGTTGAATCTTGGATTTTAATATATTTCTAAATCAGACGTTACACATTTGAAATCATTCTTTTTTTTGCCTTTAAACAAGTAATTTTCAATCAAGATATTTCTCCGAAATTAGTGCTTCAAACAGCAAGAAAAAACTTATCTCAAATAAAAACATTACGGTAATGTTTCCGATTTTTCATTATTGTAGGATTTTAGTTGAAGGATCCAGGTTTTATTTGAGTCGAATTCTGAATGTCTATGAGTTCAAATTCTTGTTATATAGATTTCCAAATATAGCGCAAAACATTTTTCTTCTTACTTTTTGAGGCAATTTTTCCACAACAATGTTACGTGATGGAACTTTTTTGTTTTCAGATTCGTAATTTACGAGGAAACCACTAGCCAAATCATCTGTTACTTGCGTAGAAGCAAAATTCTTGTTGTACAATGTTATGTATTATTTTCAAACTGGATCTCTGCGAGATGTTTCTTTACTTTTTTGATTCTTAAATACATATTGAAATATTTTGAAGTACAGACATTTTTTGGATATGAAATTTATTTGGCGCTCAAATTACTAACCACGGCCAAGAATAGAAAACATCCAAGTCTTGATCCCTCATTTTTGTATCGTTAAGTGCATCATTGTTATGATAAAATGGTATACACAATACAAAAATAATAAAAGACTCATAGTAAAATTTATATATTCTTTCCTTCATATATGCATATATCTTAGTACTAAACGATTCCTTAATCTTTATTTTATTTTTAATATTTTAAGTTCTACCAGTTGGGATAAATTGTAAAATATAGGCAACCGTGGCTTGAATAACGTCATCCAAAATATTCAAATTGCGAGTTTTGTCGAAATCTGTAACGTATATATACATAAAAAATATCTAAAATTTTATAAAGCAGAGAGCATTGTGCGTAGATCGTTTTGAGTTTAGCAGCATTTCACTCATAATTAGGTATACACATGAAACACACGGAGATACTCTTTCTCTCTACATTTTTTAAAATGGTAATGAATTAACCGTAATCTAAATGTAACATGTATATGATGGTTGTACAAATGTAACATTTTTTTCCGTTATGTATGATGCTGATATGATTATAAAAAATGGGACGATTTGATGATGCAAAAAGAAGTTTAATTGAATCTAAAGGAACAGTGAAAATCGGAGACACGACGATTGATGCGTCGCATTCTCGGTCGGTTGATTCACCCAAGAGTGATTTACCAATAAACTACTATTACTTTTAATTATTATAAAATACAATTTCTGTAATAACATTATGATATAAAACCATAAATTGAATGGCAACTCATGGATTGTTTGTGAATTCGTATTACCTTGTCCTTATTTTTTCTTTTCTATGGTAGTTTGTTTTTTTGTTAAAAAGAATCTGAACAATGTATCTGACTCGACTTAGCGCTTGAGTCATGCGTAGAATTTTTCGAAACCGACTCCAGTTAAGGGCATATACCAGAATGTCGCGTGACCAATTACATGGTTTATACTTTATATTCGGCAGCTTTATAATTTGAAAAATATAAATATTGTTTTGAAATTGTGGGAAATGGTTCAAAATATATAAGGACACGTCTCTCTGCCCATTTGAGGTTTTGTTTAAATGGTGCAATTTTATTAATTTTTAATTTGAAACGTAAAGACCTTTTGGTCTTTACAGCCTTAGCTAAAATGGAAATAATAAAATTTCATTATTTAAACAAAATAAAAACTAAACTGGGCCAGACCGACGTGTCCTTATATATTTTAAACCATATTAATGAAAGACGTTCATTTCGAGTATGGATCCATTTAAAAAATATATATTTTGTCCAAAACGGTTGTTTGTAAAAAAAATGAACAACTTTTTTAATACAGCTAAAAACTTAGATGGCATTTGGAAAAAAGAGCGTTGCAATTTAAGCGGTGTTAAGTCCAATTGTAACAGTTATATGGAAAAATAGATAGCGTTACATGTGCATATAATAATCTAATGGATCTAATTTTTTCGTGAACAAATAACACTATTTAAGTGTAACATTTTTTAATTTTGATAATAATGTATCCAATTGTTAAATACTTCTCAAAATCCTATAATGACCGCCGAATTGTTAAAAAAATGGTTTATAATTCAGTCATTTAGTTTGAATTGTTTGAAACTTTTAAATGATTGAATACATTTAAATAATTAATTTTAGGGTAAAAAATTGCAAACCCCTTTTTTATAGGAGTAAAACAGAATTTTCAAATAACCATGAATTATCGACAAAAATGGAAGTTAAACTTTCAGTTTCAAAAAATTTTAATTAAAAAAAAAACTAATTTTTAACCAAAGAAATGAATTTTTAACCAAAAAGATAAATTTTCAATCAAAAAGATCAATATTCTACCAAAAAAGATTAATTTTCAACCAAAAAGATAACTTAGTCACCAACAAGATATTCTACCACTCGAGACGAATTTTCAACAAAAGTAGAACCTCATACCTCAGACCAATTTATTTACATGTAATCATTCAATTTGTAAATGAAGTTCAATAAAATACCATGAAATTAATTTTTACTTCAATAATCTTGATTTGTACACGGCTTCACATGGATACCCTCTCACGATGCAGAATAAATAATTGTGCAACTCTAAACATTTTCATGCAACTTTGGAAAAAGGACTCCTGGAAATAATTAACAGATAGTTTCAGCACAGATATAAAAACTTTTTTGATAAATCTGGAAATTACAAAAAAATGGCATTTCTGAAAAGTTAAACAAAATGTAAAGTTCGAGTAAATCTCGAGTTCAAATAAACACAGATTGCCCATCGTCGATGAGATCGCCTTATGGTTACTCAACTGGATAGAACTGGATTGAAATGAAAACTAAGTATTGAAATCAGATTTTTAATTGCGTAATATTTTAAAGTTTGTTTTTAAATAAAAAATAAGATAATTTAGTATAAAAAATCCAAACACAAATTTTCCGAAATGTCAAAAGCTTTAATTACAAAATATAAACGGTACTCAAAATTCGGAAATTTTGAAAGATTTTCAAATGTAAATGAACTATGACTAGAACGTTAATTAGAAAATGTATTTTTCAAAATACGAGTGCGCGACCTGGTGCACCCGGATCGTCGACTCACCACTGTTAGTTTTTTTTGGTGTCACAATTTAAAATTAAAAAAATGCTCGTACAATACGTTCTAAACTACCTGGCGCACCCGGAACGTCGACTGATCATGTGCACTTATTTTGGCTGTTGAAACAATTCAAATTTTTAAAAAAGTTCGCGTAGAATATGTGCTAAACTACCTGGTGCACGATCCGGTGCACCCGGTTCGTCGACTGATCATTGGTATTTATTTTGGATGTTGGCACAATTTAAATTTTAAAAAAGTTCTCGTAGAATACGTGCTAAACTACCTGGTGCACGACCCGGTGCACCCGGATCGTCGACTCACTACTGTTAGTTATTTTGGCTGTTATTGGAATAATTTAAATTTTAAAGACGTTCTCGTAGATGACGTCTTGAACGACTTGATGCACAAAACTAAGTAACGGTAACGGTTGCGGTAACTAAGCTTAGCCATACAGACTTTCAAAGGTAGGATATAGACATTTTCAACCAAACAGTTGGATTTTCATCTGAAGAAGAGATATTTTCTACCAAGCATGGACTTGTTCAATTTTCAGTTGAAAAATTAATTTAAAAAAAAAATATATCTTTTTCAATAACAAAATATTTGTCAACAAAAAAATATTTTAAAACAAATGTTTTTAAACAATTATGATGAACCCTCAATAAAAAAATGCATTTTTAACGAAGTACCCAGGAAAAAAGAACCGATAGAAAGTGAGTCACTTTGAATTGCGTATCTGTCATTTGCAGATTGAAAGAATGAAAATCCAACCGGTTGGCCACATTTTTAATCTGCCACCTGTGCGCGGTGCTTTAAATCTGCAATTCCGCATTCGTCAAGATGCTGAGTGAATAGAGTCGAATGAGACTGACTAACTTGAAA
>CAKNWW010298532.1:0-10274 GCA_932074435.1 Andricus kollari | reverse complement strand
ATGACATTTTTCGATAAAATCAAAATTATCAGAGTTACAGCATTTTCAAAATCCAAAAAAACAAACGAAAATTAACATTTTAAGCCGAACAACGCACGATATAAAAAAAGTAAAGAGGAGAAAAACGTTTCTTTTTATCAGCCGTACAAGATTATCATAAGAACTTTTTGAATTTTTCCGAGGAATCAAAAATTCAAATTTTGATCGCACTAAAAATAATAAAAAACAAAAACTCAATTTTTCTGTCAAACTATGCAAGATACAAAAAAAGATGAAAAGATAAAAGTCGTGCACCTAAAAAAGATCTACAAATTTGTTATAAATTACTTTTCGATAGGATTCGTAGTTTTTGTTTTATTCGTGAAAACAACATTAAAAATAAAAAAATTAAATTAATGGACAAACGACACAAGCTATGAGAAAAAAATGAATAGACTGAAGTTGCTCATCTGAAAAACAGCTCAAAATTGTTTATTAACAATTTTTTGATAAGACGCTTAGTTTTTGTTTTAATCATAAAAAAACATTAAAAATAAAAAAAAATCTGCCCGCCGCGAGGTCACATTCTCATCGCGCGCGGCTTGCTTCGCTCGCAAGTTTGAGCGGGCCTAGGGCGCGCGATTGTTGGTTCTCGCGCTTCGCGCTCGATAACATATTTGTTCAAAAGCAATCATCTGTATAACCTAGTTGTTGAGCACGAAGTGTGAGTATCGCAATGAGAATGTAATCGTCAAGGCCGTAGGTGCTTTGAGAACCCTCTATAAAGTCAAGTTGAAAAAAAATGTTTAATTTCACTTTATGATTGTAGTTTATGAGGGGTTTGAATCACAGTTTTTGATTTGTGCGCTCAAATTGGGCGCATTTTCAGGGCAGCTGAGAATACAAATTAGTGCAATGTAAGGAGAAAATTTTAATGTCATCATGAAAAATAAAAATTGTACATTATTTTGCAATATCTGAATAAGCAGTGCCAGTACCAGATTTTTGACAACATAGTGTGCGAAGCATGAGATGCGTGATAAGAATCTGTTCGCTAAAGCCGAAGGAGCTTTAACAAAAGGGAATTCACAATCATCAAATTACAGTTGTTAAAGCTTTGACCTTTAATTTTCAAAGGTCTGTGCACAAATGTGTGGAAAATACAAAGACCGAGCGCGTAGCGCGAAGCGCTAGATGAATATATTCTCGAGCGCGAAGCGCGAGAACCAACAGTCGCGCGCCCTAGGCGCGCTCAAACTTTCGAGCGAAGCGAGCCGCGCGCAATGAGAATGTGCCCGCGCAGCGGGCATATTTTTAAATATGAAGTGGTCCTTTTTGTTGTCTGAAAGTGTGCATATGGACGAAAAAACAGTGTACCCAAATATTTTTTGCGTAATATGGAATTTTGGAATGTTCATGTTACTTGAGGTTACCATTCGGAAAATTCATCCAATGCTACGAAGACAGGCTAGCAGCAAGCATTGCCCGCTGACTGCCGTTCATGTCGCTCCAGAATACGAGAATACGCTCTCGTACAATGGCCAGAGTCCCTACATGGTGTTGCCGGCTTCAGGTGCAAAAACACACTTCGTTTTCAATTACAAAAAAAAAACAACGGAGAAAATTTTCCGGAATAGAATCTCTGTCCAAAACCGGTATATTTGCCTTTTGATTATGTGATAATAATATTACATTAAACAATTCATCCTCGCATATGTATTTTGGATCTTGTAAAACACCGAGTCGTTTGAAGCATCTTAAGTAGCTACCCTCATGTTTGTTAAAATTATCCGTGCTCTTGCAGTGAATCTAGTATTCTCTTTGACGGAAAAGTTCTTTGAAAGAAGATCGCAGTCAGAACTCGAAGTGATCAATAGAGTTTGAGTTAAGGTCTGTAATGCAGTGGAAACTATCGAGTCGGAATTACAGACGAGAAACTTCGCCCTGAGTTGCAAACCAAAGTCGTCTCGGTGGGTGGATTCTCCCATCCCCTTGCCTTCTTTTGGCGGCTATCACCGGCACAAGTAAACTTGATTTGATTTGACACTGGTGAAAGTTCATGATTTTAGCCAATATCGGATGAATTCAATGTTTCGTTGTTAACGACGGTTTAAAATTAAAAGTAATATAGAATTACGTTGGGGTATTTTCCATTCCTTCTGTGTTGGATACGGGAATGGAGATAAAAATCAAGGCAAATATGCAGACAAAGCTCCAGAGTTTTTTTTTAATTTAGCTAATTTGTTATTTAAATTAAGAAATTACAAAAAAAAACATAATTTTTTGTATGTGTGCTACCTGCCTCGCTCTATTTATTCATATTTAAAAAAAAGCATATAATTAATAAATGCAGTGTTAATAAATAAAAATCAATAATACTGAATAAATTTATTAATTTCTGATAATGTTACAAACAAATTAATATATAAAACTGACAGCGGCTGCATTATCGGTGCTTAACTTATACTGATTTCGTCATTAAATTACTTAAAAGTAATAACTTATCATGACCGAGAGTTAAACGAGAACAATTCTAATTGTTATAATCAAGCATAATAAATACATTCACCTATCTCATAATTTGGAACATGGAGAATTTTTCTTTTCTGCGGGATCAGTCATAAGGGGCCAATCCACAAAAATTGAATTTTTCAGGAGTGATAAAAAAAATTTTCTAAATTCTATTTCGCAATTTAAAAATAAAATTGAAAACTTGCGCTCAAGACCAAGACTTGATGAAACTTGAAAACCTATTTAAACTTAAGGAATTGAAAATAACCTTATTTACTTCAAAATAATTACTTAGTGTTAAAAAAAAAAGTTGCAGCCTGACGTGAAAGCATCTAACATGGTGGATATTTAACGCTGATTAAAATCGTGATTCACATTTTAAATCTGAAAAAAAACTGCTCCCGAGATATTGAAGTGATAATAGTTATTTGTGATAATAGTTATTTGTGATACAAGTGCGCCAAATAGGTGATTGTGTGTAAGTGCGAATTTTGCAGCATAAGCCGAAGGCTCGAAGCATGGGTCGGTGGTTAGCGTACGAGCGAAGCGAGTGCGAAAACGTAGACGAGTACTTCAAGCCGCAAGCGAATGATGCAACCACACGAGTTAGCAATCAGCTATGCGCACGTGTATCACACGCTATTTTTTGCTATTTTTTGGAAGGATTTCGTAGTCTATTAAGACGTTAATTTAAGTCTTAACAGAATCTTAAAAGGAAAGATTTTTAACAAAAAATTGTGAAAAAAATTATGTATAAAAAATTGTGAAAAAAATTATGTATAAAAAAATGTATGATACAAATTTTTTGGCGCTTATGTCCTTTTGCTGTCCCAAATGTTGGCGCTTATGCCCTTTTGTACAGTGGCGGACGAAAACGGCTACGTGACCCTAAAAACAAAACTTCAATCATTAAAAGATTTGTTCAAGTTAAATCTAAATTTTTTCAAGAAGATACCAACCATTTAGAAGCATGAAACTTCCACTTTTGAGGCGGGTGTTAGAAAAATGCAATTTAAAATATCCTTTCAAAAGTAGTATTGGGTTTCCGAGAAATAATATATTAAAATGTGGCGTCTAAAAATTAATTGTGCTTTTTCAAAATGCATTCGACTTATGCTAAAAGCAACTGCGCTCACTTTATTTGATGAAAGTCACGTTTGTGGATTGTCCCCTTTTAATAATTCGTATTTTTTGTAATACTCTCAAAGTGAATTAAAGCATGCTCTTTCAGGAGATCATGTATTATAATTTTATATGGTTTGGGCCCTAATGCACCTTCACTCTTTGGCTGGCATTATAATAATGAATTTTTATTATTAAAATAACTTATTTATGATTTTTCGCTATAAATAAAAATTGTTCTTCTGTGGAGTCACCTCTTTTCACTTTAAGAATAATATTATCATACAGGATAGCGGCATTTGAAAACAAAATTCATAAACATATTCATTTGTTTCGCAATTTCGAAGGAGGCATTTTTTTATCACCTCCATGTAAAAGCCTCTTTCACACACCATCTACAGACACTGAAAGGGGCCTTTCTCGCACTATTGGTCAAAGCCTCCTCTTGATGCCTGTACATGGCGCGAAAAATAGACTTCCCATGCAAGTGTAAAAAAATGGACTCGACTGAGTCATTTTAATTTATCACAAAAATATTATTCTTATACAATGGATTGTCATTCCAAAACATGAATATTATTTTTTGTGACAATTCCTATGAAAAAATTTAGTTTTGTTTGTAAGAATTTCTGAAGAAGATTATATTTGTTACTCTATGTTTTCGAATTTCAATCTTTTGTATTATAATATTATTTTTGAGATGAAAAGAAGTGCTGAGTAGCTTCGCAAAATGAAGCAACCCGCATTTGGACAATTTTCAGGAAAGGCGAAAAACGTCCTATAAAATCGAATTTTTAGTTTAATAAGAAAGTGAGAACTTCATTTCTAGATCATTAGTTGCTGCATGGAGGTGAAAAACTTTAATTAAAAAAAATCAATCACTTTTAAGAAAATGGAAGGGGGAAGTTTTCAAAAATATTAGTGTTGATGAGTGTATTTAAAAAAATGTTTTCGTCGCCTACCTTGAGCGATAATGGGTTTCTGATGTGCACGCGTTTGGCCGAGTGATGAGTTGTGAGCGAGCGCGCACGCGAAAGAAACCTGTTACTGCTCAAGATACGTGGCGGAAGTTTTGTTTTCAATATAATCATCTAAAAGTACAAGCTTAAATCTTTACTGCAAGCGCTATTAGAAGTCTCTCAAACGTCATGCTCACCTCCTACGTTCTTTTTGTATAAATATAGCTTTCGGATTCTGATGCAGCGACCCAAAATATACGGAAAACATGAAATTTTGGTCTCGGTAAAATTAATACATTTTTTGGGTGTTTTTTGGCATAATCGAAAAAACGAGTCATAAGAAATTCCTTTGGCGATGATGTATATTCAAATTACTTAGAATTTTCTACCTAATAATCTCATTTTCGATCAAATGTGGGTTAATTCGTTTTGCTGTACCCTTCAAGCAACTCTAGTCAGTTGGAGGGAATAAAAATTGCATATGTTTTAAAATTTGAGATGAGTAAATTTCTCTATATAAGTTCACTATAACAATAAAAATAGTTGTTGACTGGCAATATCTTGCATCAAGCTATTATTCCTGAGATAAGGAGCAATGATCCCGCAGCAAAAAATGTTATGTGTTTAAAAATACGAAATAAGTGAATTTGTTCGTAACAATTATTTATAACTTTAAAAATGTTTGCCGTTTTGAATATCATTCGTGATCAAGCCAATAAAGTAATTCAATTGCTGATTACAATTTCCGTTCATCAATAGTAAATTGAATAATTTTATGTGATTTTGAGAAAATGAAGCCTCGGCAGAGATAACGTTGGATCATCAATTTCTCTGCGAGGAAAGAAGTATATTTTCTAATATATAAGGAAGCAAGATGCTAATAAAATGAGCGCCATAATATTCTATTATGTAACGAAGGAAGTAAAAAGTGAAGTAAAAACAATTAGCAACCTGGAGACGTCAAAGCAATCTTTGCGCATGCGCATTAATCTGTATTACCGCCAGTACATCACTAGGTAACTATTTATCCCGTCCGATGGCACGGATTCTCGTGTGATAGCTGTATATATGTGCGTAACTTTTTCAATTTTATTTGTTTAGTACAGCGTTATCATCATTTCACTTCACTTGAAATTGCCTAAGGAATGTCTTCTCGAATAAAGCATTAGCATTTATACTAAATCCGGTGCAATTCGATTGGGGAATTCGATTTCTGCAGCATCGGCTGAACAGCTTTGCACGTACCTTCTATCGAGGCGGTTGGAAGCGAGGAAAATCCGGGATCTTGTAGTAACCTTCAATTACCGAGTCCGAAAGACCTAATTTCGATTTAGGAGGTTTCAACGTAAAACGGAAACACGTCCAGGACCGCCCCACATCGTTGGGGTTGTACTTATCTCTTTTTGAATTCGTGTGAATCCCAACGACGAGTAAGAAGAGTTGCCTTTCATTCGAAGGATAGAGCCTGGTCTGGCTACGTCGAGGGAAGTAGAAAATAGTGGAGATATATCAGATAAAAGGAAACTGCTCGATGAGTGTGAACGTAAGGCAATGGAATCCAATTCTTTCGTCAGTTAGTTCTGTCCGTTGCACCTGCAGACATCCAGTTAAATTGGCAAGGCTTACATTTCGGAGAGAAAAATTCTTCCACCGTTAAAGAAAATCGGATGTATGTTGGAAGCTTTTTACGGACAGACAGAAAAGTAAAATATTTACTTATTGCAAACACGCACCAGCAAAGTGTAATATTTTATTTATGAAATAAGGTTAAACGGTCTTCGTCAAAGTGACGTGATTCTCCAAACCTCCACGTAATTATTTATTTATATACTAAAAGGAGAATCGATTTAATCAGCAGCACCTTCGCCGTCAAACGTATAGATTCAAAACGGCGACCGTTTTTCGAAAAAAATTGCCTTCAAATATTGTACAGAAGTATTTTGTATGAAGCAGGTAAAAAATGATTTAATGTCAATTAGTATATTATATGGAAGATGTTGTGCAAAATACGAAAGATAGAAAACTTTACTTTGAACCTTTCTTCGATTTCAATGGCTTTTGAATAAAATATATCAATTTCGAAGGAAAGAAAAGCATGAAGAGTAATTATTAAAATGAGTTAATCATATAAATGTAAGAATCAACATTTACTCCCCATGTTTCTATTTTTAGTCACATTATTATTATATTATTATTATTGGAGGCCTCCTTTTTAAAGGGATTTTTTTTCTTTCTATTTAATACATTTTAGTAAAAGCTTATGTGGCAAACTTTGCTTTAACTTTATATTTTATTTTATGTTTTTCAATCTTTCGCAAACATGCATTCTTTATTATATCACATTCTGAAATATGTTGCAGTAAAAAATATACCATAGGAAAAACTATATGATGTTCGTATTTTAGTTGATGGTTTTTTATTAGATGTTTCAGATTGGATGGGGGGAATCAAAGATATCTTCACTCCGAGGGCCAAACAATATTAACAATTGCATGGGACAAAACTATATTTTTTTAATAAATTGAATAAAAATGATTTTTTACAATAAGTATATTTGGATAATATTTTTTATTTCTCGAGGGCTCTTGAATCAAATAACAATATTGATAATTCTTTGCTTGTAATGATTTTATTATTTAATTCAATAGCTTGCGAAAAATGAAAAAGAATATCAGCATACATTTATGTTGAAAAATAATTTTTTCCAAGTTATCAAAAAAATAAAGTTTTGTCCCATACAATTGACATTATTGCTTTCCACTTGAAAAAGTGGACGAACAAAAGGACGTAAAAAAGTACTTATAAAAGCACGTACAAAAGGACCTACTAAAGGACATAAATATAGACGTACCACCGTCCTTTGGTACGTTGTTTGGTACGTCCTTTGGTATGTCGTTTCTGACATACTTGAAGATTTTTTTTTTTTAGTTCAACGTTAAACAGACTGATATAAATAAGGCCAGGAAAACGTGTAGCCGAATATAAAGAAAATATACTGTCTGAGCCCATTGGCTTTCTAATAACATATAAGTTTCTAAAGTAGTTTACATATAAGTGTATATATGGCCACCCATCTCATGGTCGTGAGACGCGGCCATATAGGTGTGATTTATCATGGTTCTACTGTGAGCCGGTGTCACTTTCATAGATGGCAGTTGCTCTCAGTGGGACTTATATGTTATTAGAGAGCCAATGGGCTCACACCGTATATTTTCTTTAAAGTCGGCTACACGTTTCCCTGGCCTTTTTGCTCATACAGAGGGGGGTGGTAGAGGAGATGTTAACTTACATTTGAACTCTATTCTCCAAAATCTCTTCATAAATACCTAAAAGTTTGGGTTTTTTTAGCAGTATGTCAATCTAATGGGCTCCTACATGGAGGGGGTGAATTTATGTGGCATAGGGAATATCAACTCAAAACTACGTATGCATACAAGGATACAGGCTGTTAGATCTCGTCACGTAAGACTTGAATTCATGCACAATAACAATAAAACCACCAAAATATACTTAATTGTATTCAAGCGCAGTTCAGAATACACTTCGAATAAGGTTGAAGTGCCTGCCATTTTCACCTCTCGAAATGTAAAATAAATCACCTTGTAAATAAATTATCTTCCGATCATCGCCAGACTTGAGGTTCTCGTTGGGAAATTAAACATTATAATTCTTTGTATAATTCATTATCGTCAAAAGATTATATCTTCTGTTAAACACTGGGCAACCTTAGAGGCCAACTAGCCCTATCAAAACAATGTATATTACCTCAAGGACTAGGAACTTGTAAATACATAGCTCTATAATTATGGAGATAAATCAGTTCACACATCCTATACTGCCGTGCAAACCAAGAAAACCGTTAACTACATTCAGAGTCGAACTGAGATATAGGCGCAAATGTACTTTTCATAAACTAACGAAGAAAAGAGTGTATCTTCAAACAAACGACGAGGCACTGCACGAGCTCATGTACTTGCAGATTTTTGTTTTTCTATATCGATAGTTACAGGTCTTTTATTCTGCATACTTAGCAATTTTTCTGATTCGGGTGAAAAAAAATTGTTTATTAAAACCTTAGTTGGTATTATTTTATTACAAATTATATGATGTATAAAAGATGTTAACAGTTTTCTTGTTTTGCATGTCAGCATAAGAGACGAGGACAGATTTCACTGCAGTTGAATCAATCTAGTAATAATGAATTAATGCCACGAAGGAACAGTAAGGGGTCGTATACCTGTACATGGGAAGTGGGACGAGCAACCTGCAAGAGATCGCTGATGTTTGCCAAGCATACAAAACAGGCTCGCCAACCTGCAAATGCGCATTGCTGTTATCGTATCACTGTTGTCCCCACTAGCGGTTACACCGTTGACAGCGTGTTTTGTTTTCTGCCGCACGGACATAACCTACAAACGAACATAACCTACACATGCATCAAGATGTCAAAATATAGCGGGAAGCACACACATTTGCAACGTGCATAATGCATGACGCACAAGGTTCTCGACCAATCACAGGCCTTTATTTTAATCGCTGTGATTCTCGCACAGCATGGCGCAGAAGGCGTCGAAAATTTCCGTAGATCAACGTCAGCTGTCATCACACGAACATTAAAACAAGAAATGTGTTACTTGGACGCCAATGTGGTACCAGCGGTGCACTCTCGAGGTGCGAGTGCGATTAATAACTAAACTAAATGTAGTCTTTTGAGACTGCTACAGTTGTCTGTACTCAATGTAACA
This sequence comes from Andricus kollari, assembly GCA_932074435.1. Classification (NCBI taxonomy): domain Eukaryota; kingdom Metazoa; phylum Arthropoda; class Insecta; order Hymenoptera; family Cynipidae; genus Andricus; species Andricus kollari. The sequence continues at coordinate 958 of CAKNWW010298532.1, read as the reverse complement.
TATAGGGGATAGAAAAATGTATTATGACAATTATATTAGGATAGTTCTGGGAATTCTACTAAGGTGATGTTGGTAGGTCCTCCAAAATGTATTCATTGCACAGTGGGCTAGGAGAGACTAATACAAGGTATGTTCAAAACGTATCAGACCTTGTGCACTAACTTTGTACCTGGTTGTGCTAATGTCAAAAACAGCTATTTAACATTTAGGGAAGACCTCTGTGTGGACCCTTACTATGTGGCATGGACATGCGAATCTTTAGTCGACTGGGGTACGAGTTGTGTAAACGTCTAACCACGTGGATGACGGAACGCACCGATCAAAAAAGTTTGCATTAAATTTTTTCCAAAAACTTCGACATTCATCTTCGGAACACATCGTTATGATTCATAAAGTATATGGCAATGAGTCTATGAGAAATATTTAAACCAAAGAGTGGCTTAGGCAATTTAGAAGTGGTCATACTTCCGAGGAAAGTGGCTCTGACTCTGGCAGGCCCGCAACGGCCAAGTCAAGGCAATGCCCACTGTTTTCTTCGACCAGGAAGGTGTTGTTCGCTATGAATATGCTCTAAAAGGTCAGACGGTAAAGAAGTATTATAAGTATTACATTTTTTTTTCAAACTTGATCTCGGGTTAAAAAGAACCTGGTTTTCCTTCATAGCCACGGACTAAGTCAAGTGACTGATGACATAAGGATGAAATTAGTTAATTTAATACGATGTTTGAAATAATTTGCGATGATGTTTTAGGTACAAAATTAGGAGCATGGTGTAGTTTGCAGTTCGTCTTTTACCGCTGTTATGCTTACATAGCGACCGCGAGTGTTGAAAGTGACAACAGTCGCCTCTGGATGCTTTCTTAGAGCTAAATTTTTCGAGCAGTTGTAGGCTCCAGAAGCTGCGATCATGGTTTCTTAAAGAAACTAATCCCGAAGCAACTGGAACGTGTACGTCATC
>CAKNWW010298525.1:0-13374 GCA_932074435.1 Andricus kollari | reverse complement strand
CTTTTGACTATTAAATTATAAAATATCTTGACCAACCGAATAAGCAATACTTACTAATCTTTAGTGGCCCACTTTCCGCTTATAAAATCTGTAAAATTTTACTAATAATTAGTTAAGTTTTAACATTTTTGACTTAGAGAGGCAATAAAGTATTTATTGCGTGCGAAAAAGGCGGCAAAATAAAAAAACATCTTTAGATACTCAAGTTCATCCTTACTTGAGGAAAATCATTTTTACAAAGTTTTTCTAAAAAATTGCAATTTTTTATGGAAAATAAGTCAAATATACAACCGAAAAAATGTTGAAAATCGAAAACAGGACCCTTCGGAAAAGTGCCACATGAGGAACCTGTATATGTATACTTATTAATTTAAATTAAGATTGAAACGAAATCTATTTTTCCAGGAATAACTTTCGCAAACTCAGCAAAAATTGAAAAATTTTTTGCAAAATAAGCAAAAATGGATTCACAATCAAAAAATAAACTTTCAAGAACCTCACTTTTCGACACATTAGAGACAAGAATAACATAATGAAAAAAGAGGGAAAAAGTCAACCAAAAACCAACCTCTCACTTTTTCCTTTTTCCGTCCTATTTATACTACGAGGGGTCCAACATGTTTTGAAGTCATTAAAGACTTCCTCATCAGGGATTACTTATAAGGAATAACTAAAGGTATGAAAATTGAATAAACCTGTAAAGAAAATATATAAAATAGTATTAATACACTATTTGATTAAGTTCAATGTCATCGAATATGTTTATTGAGAAATTGATTGTTTTATAAAGAAAAAATCTTTCTGTTATCTAGTGAAAGAAAATTACTATAACCTATTTAATAGAGTTGAGAATATTATACCATCGCCTTATTTTATTAAACTTTTCTATTTTTCATTCTTATAACCTTTTTTTAATCATTATATACAGTCTTAAGTAAATTTATTTATTTGTCTTAAGCAATTAGTTGTTTTTTACTATTGAATTAGGAAATATGTCGACTAATCGAATTAGTAATTTCCTACTAATCTTTGGTGTCTCTTTTTTTGCTAATCAAATCTGTAAAATTTCACTATAGTATTTAGTTTAATTTTACCAATTTTGATTTAGAGAGATCTCAAAGGGTTTTTGCATAAGGAAAAAAGCTATACAATTAAAATAACCTTTTTAAGGCACTGAAGCTGATATTTATACAAGCTGAAGAAAATTAAAAAAATATTCGAGCTAAAAAAATCTTGAAAATCGAAAATAGAACTCGGTTGAAAAGCAGCGCATAAGGATTCTGAATATGAATAATTTATTTATAGCCGATATTGGTCCATTATAATGTTAAGATTGTTAAAACTTTTTATTTTTCAACACTTTTTTCAAACAATCAGAAGGCAATATTTTGAAAATGGAGACAGACTAGGTCACGTTAACAATTTATCAATATGGTCTTCTTCTTATATCGTAAATAGGCTTCAAGACACTTTGGAAATTCTAAATTTCAAAACAAAAGTGCTAGTTGTACCTGCTGGTTACAGCTTTGTAGTTGACAATTTTCATTTTTATAGTGCTCTAATTGGACGGGATACACAAAAATAACATCAACTTCTGGAGTGATTTTCGCTTCCTCGACCCTAAAAATTCTATAAGAATATTTTTTCAAACAAAATTATTTTCAATTTGGACGTCCTTTTTTAAGGGTATTTCAGGTTCCACCTACATATTTTCACGTGTTCTCATAAGAATTATGAAAAGTTAATCAATTTAAAAATTTGGAGAACCTGCAATTTTTTTAAACTTCATCTGTACTGTATTGGAACTTGAAATAAACTTCCAAGAACATGAAATTCAAATTTATTTGAAAATCGCCCATATAAAAAATGTACCTCTATTCTTTATAAGAATAGAGATTTTGATGTCCTATATACGAATTCGTCAACCAAATTGTCAATTGTCATGTGAAAAATATTTGCAATACAAATACCGAAATAGCTCTACTAAAACGGCTTTAGAGCACTCGTCTTGGATGTATAGAAGTCCCTGAAATAGGTTTTTGTAAAACGGATGACAAAAAATAAATTATTAAAATATATTTATTACTTTTTGTGTACAATTCCGACGACAATCAAGCTTATATCTTGAAATAACTTTAGGTTTGCAGAAATTTGAAATATCTAATCCTATTCTGAATTTAAAAAATGATTTTTTGTAATCACTAACTTGTATAGCATCTATATCAAACTCACAAAAAATATGAAACTTCATTCCCAGTGGGCAAAAAATATAAAGACGTAATTGAAACTCACTCAATACCATTCTTGAATGTAAATGCCAAAAACCTTCATTAAAACGTCCCAGAAAATGTCCTATATGAGGCCGAGTGACATTCTGAAAACTTAATCTGGCTTGACATATATATAGGACATTTCAGAAATGTTCAAAAATAGGATAGAAAACTTTTATAACATTATAACTATTTGATTAAGAGAAAATAAATATTAATTTGACCAATGATAAGTGCCCGGATAACGGTGCACTTACCTCACATCAAATTTCGAAGATGTTCCATAAGACTTTTCATATGGAAAAATATAATCCAAGTGGTATTAAAAATTGTTAAAAAATATTTACTTTATTGTTATTTTTATTTATGAAAGAGTTTTTAACTACCTCTTTTTTAAAGTAAAAACAAATATTGAATTGAGAATGAATAATATATTTTAAGGAGTCTAGGCATTACTGATGGAAAAGAACTTGAAATTTCAAATAACTGTAGTTATGCATAAATTAAAAGGTGCTCAAGCCATTTAGAATTTTTAAAATATATCTGTGATATTAGCAATATTTCTGTTGCACTCTCTAGCTCCACGGAAATTTCCGTAAGAAGCTCATCTAGGGCCAGTATTACGGGAAATTTCAAAATTTTTAGTTCGACAACAAAAGTTACAAACTAAAAATGGCAGATCCAATATAATGGCCCAAATTTCAAAAATTTTGCATGAATCTCAGTAGGTAGTGTTTGAGAAACTTATCTTTTAAAACGCAGTTCATGATTTGAAGGCCAGTTACTGTAATGTTTAAAGGCTACATAACTTCAGGTTAGGGCGTACCACCACGACTTTGAAAAATGATGGTGAATTTTTTTATGTAGAGATCGTGCCAATATTTAATAATAAAAAATAAGAAATGAACAAAAGTAAATTTTGAAAAAGTTGTGATTTTTTTAAAAATTGTTACATTTTTTATCCGAACTTTGATTAGCTTAGAGTGGAGAATCGATATAGTATTTTCATTTAAATCTAAAAAAAAAACTTTGCTCTTGATTTCTAAATTTCGGGCTTTTAGAATTTTTCAAAGAACTGAAAAAAGAAACTCAACATTTTTTGGTAAGTTTTGAATAATAATTGGTAAATTTTCTAGTCTAAGGTAATGCAAAACAAATAAAAAATTAAAAAAAAATTTTAAATAAAAATTTCAATCAACAAAATTAAAAAAAAACTAATTTTTTGCAAATTTTTAAAACATCACAGCTTGGTCAAAAATAATGTTTGGTGATTTTTTTATTATTAATTATTACCGCAGTCTCTATATTATATTTAAAATTTTTAAAATTGCGCTGGCTTGCTATAATATTGCTATAATATTATAATATTGATTTATCTCAAACATTTTTGGCAGAAATTTATTTAAATATGTAAAAATCTTGCAACTTCAGCTTACATAGTAGATCCGAAATGTTTAAATCATAACTTTTAACATCAAATTCGAAATCAGCGCCCCTAAAAATCCCCATTCACGAAGTTTCATACAAGTTCAACAAAATATTGAATTTTAGTCAGGCATCTTTAAGCTTACTATGTGCTCCATGGATTCCACTCAGGAGAAGCATCTTTGTTTCAGTTATCGAAGACAAAAAAATTACCAACCTGCAATTCAGAACTCTTATAGAAAAAATCTGAGATTTCTTTCTAGACTATTTAAAAAAAAATCAAAACAATCTGAATTTGAAAAAAGTCCAAATTTATTTTCGACCTTCCTTTCTGAAGGTTGAATATTTGTTTCAAAGAAATGGTTATGTTAAATGAAAAATGCGTCAAAAGACCTATCGAAACTGTGCTAGAAGAACTTATTTGTATAGATATTACAACTGATAAAAATCGCCAAAAGGAGTCGCATTAGCACAAAAACCAAAAATGCCACCCCTTCGGAAAACATTTGACCAATTCGCAATAAAGGATGAATTAAAGAATGTTTTTCTCGCAAAACGTAACATAATTTTTCGTCATCCCTAGATACTTCAATTTTATAATAGCCCTGGATACTGAAATTTCCGAAAAAATAGCTGCATTTTCCGTACGTTTAGAACCTCTCTTATTAATATTTATTATTAGCATTTTGAACTTATTTACACAAAAGTGAACATATTTCAGCATCATAGTTATTTTTAAGCATCATGTACTATTGAAGTTTTCATTTAATAAATTATTTAATGATTTTTGTTTTTTGTATTGCCTTGAACTTCTTCTGAATCTGAAACTCTATTTTCAAAGCATAATTGTTTAGATTTTACGAATTTTAAATGATCGCGAATATAAAAAAAAACCACATACTTGAAATGACCAAATGACTTGAAATAACTTTAATTGTGCAGAATTTTAAAGTCTTTAAAGCTGTTTTAAATTTAAAAAACGTATCTTCACTATGACGCATACATATTTTATACGCAATATTTAACGCAATTTTAAGTTAAATATTTTTTATTTCATATTAAATTTTGTTTTTGATTTATTACAATGTAGACAGTTTAATCCCAATAAAATTAAAGATGATTTGTTACTTCTGAACTAAAAAATTTCACCTTTTTTACTTTTCAAATATTTTTTCCGAAAAAATAATGATTTTATAAACATTCAAAAATGTATAAATGATGTTTTAATTATCCTGACTTTTCATCCCTAGATAAATACTTTTACACGTTCTGCATAAATAGGGGTAAAATCCGAATTTATTTCCTTCTAGCAATGCAAACCATACTCTTCGATTTGCCTAGAATATGGAGAAAGTTTGAAAAATACGAGAAAAGTAATTGTTTTCAAACAGGTAACTGGCATTTTTCGTTTATTTCTACATGCTCAAAGTTTCAAGAAAATTCATGAAATTTTGATTGATTATTATTTTTACGACTAGTGTCCAAACAAAGAACATGGATTTCTAAACATATTCATAAAATTTGTCGGCACTAAATAGGGTTTTTTTATTCTAAGAGTTTCACAATTAACATAATTTAAAGTTCATGCAACAATAGATATTACTCATTTTCACGCGAATGCCCACATATTAGCAAAAAGGTTCATATAAATGAACAATTGTGAAATAACACAATTCATCTTTCATGCGAAAATTCAAACAAATAAAAAAATGTTTAAAAATTGAATTCTGAAAAATATTTTGCCTTCAAACATAAATCGTCATCATGGGAAAAAATTTTTTTTTTGTGATATTAATAAATATTTTCAAACGAATTTGGGAAATCATGCAGTTTCATGCGGTACACAAGATAGTATGTCCTACTTTTTTATACCGAACGTAAGATAGATAACGACGAAACAAGTAAGATACGAAAAAGATAAATTGACAAAAATTATGCTCCCAAAAAAGATCTCCAAATTTGTTCCTAATCATTTTTTGATAAGACACGCAGTTTTTGTTTTGATCCTAAAAAATTACATTAAAAATAAAAAGATTTTTGGAAAAACAACACAAGGTACGAAAAAAAATTAATTGACAAAAGTTGTTCACCCAAAAAGAGCACAGCGAAGTAACGTGGCATTTAGTCCTCTAGAGCACTAAGTGATGCCATGCGCATCCCCAATCTACCCCTTCTCCCTGCAACTGCGCATCAGATTCTTCTCAACGAACGTGGTCGCTGGTACCGGCGTGGTGATTGGGGAAAGCATCGTGTGCAACGAGCGGGATACGTCGATTACCACTTTGCATGACTTGCCACGCTCGCTACGCTCATGTAGCAAACTTCATGCTCATTGGTAATCGACGCTGTATCCCGCTTCTTGTAAAATCTACTATTCCCCCCTACCCGCACCGGAACTTGCGAGTAACACGTACGTTAAGAAGAATCTAAGTTAGTCTTTACTCGATTCTGACGTCACAGCGAAGTAATCTGGCATTTGGTCCTCTAGAGAACTAAGTAATGCCATGCGCTTCCCCAATCTACCCCTTCTACCTGAAACTGCGCATCGCAACTTAGATTCTTCTGAACGAACGTGGTCGGTCGTATTGGCGCATATAGAATTTTCTGTTCACATCTTGAGAAAAGGTATTAATAAGACGTATGAGGATTTTTTCGTACTAAGAAAACATATAGGGATGTTCCCTGGTAGAAGTTAAGCCTTGAAGACCTGAAGAAAGAATACTAAGGACTAGGACTTTTACGGGGCAACGCAAACACGATATAATAATGAGATAAACTATGTGAATCGTGAATAGTAATTTGACGAATTCAAAGTAATAAGTTACTATAAATGACTCATAAATTATAAATTACTAATAATATTACGATTTTTTTCTGCGAATTTGTGGAATTTTTGGACTTCTTATAAAAAGCTTCGGATACCTTAAATTTCCAGAGATTTTCGGTAATTTATAAATTAACTGCAAATTTCCCAAATTTCCCAGTTTCTCGTAATTCCTAATTTTAAAAAATGTCCGAGAATTTGCAACTGTTATAGAAAAAATCGTATGCAACAGGTGCTGAAGGTGGCAGTTGTAACTCTTGTGAAGTTAACAGTTCCTGCCATCAGCTCATCTTCCGGTTGTTTACTGCTCGTCTTCGGCTCGCTTCCAACTCGCCTCCGATTCGCCTACAGCTCCCCTTCGATTCGCCACTGTATCTTACAGAAATAATTTGCAAATTACCAAAGAATTCTAATCACAGAAACAACAAAGGGTAAACAGTAATTCAGTTAAAAATGCTTAGGGTAATATTGGTGTGTAAGAAAATTAAGATCGGTAAGGGTTGAATGAAGACTGGTAAGGATCAAATAAAAAATTATTGCTCTTAAATTTTACCCTTGCCGATTTTCATTTTTTGTAAATTAAGGTTAACTCCAGCAGTTTTACCTGAATCGCTTGTTACCCTTTGTTTTTTCTGTGAAATCATGTAAGTAGAGTCCAAACGATTTGAGCATATCACAAGTGTGATTGATAGGTTTCATACGATATAATTTTAGATGTTTCACAGATCATTATGTAAAAGAATATATGAAGGTTTTAAGTAATTTCAAGCTGTGAAAATAAATTTAATTGTAAAAGTTATATTAAATTCGATGAAAATCAACTTCATTTTATGGTCAGAGGTGGTGCGGTGGCTCCCAGGAAAAAAGAAATCATTGAACGGTTGATTTAATGAATCGATTTCTTTCAAGATATCAGATTGGACGATCTTCTTTTGGATCGAAATTACGCTATTGAATCGGACATCAACATTTAAAAGATGTGCTAACTTGAATTCGTAAATAAGAAACTCTGATTTAATAGAAATTTTATCATTTTTTTGAGACATTTTATAATCGGATCGACTGTGTTGATGTTCCGTTCCGATATTTCACCCTAAATTTGAAAATTGTAAATTATAGCGAACGAGTGAAACAAATTATATGCCGGATTGCTAGATTCTTTTACACATTTCCCTTTTGAAAACATCTATGGATATTCGTAAAATAGATGGTTAATGAATAAAACGTTCAATTTGAAAATGTAGATTCACTAAGGCTTCAGTCCGATTCAAATGTGTCTGTCATTTCTTTGTTTCTGGGCTATAGTTAATCAAAAATATTCATATTACTTCCTTCTTTTTCAGTAAAAACAATATTAAACTGAAAATGAATAATATAGTATATTTTCTAGACTATATTTTCTGCTTCCTCTTTTCAGATTGAACATTGCGCCTTTCTCCCCTATAATCGCAAGTGAGGGAGTTCACGGTAATTTCTGATTGATTTTTATAACCCAATCTTATAGATGTGGTGGTTCGGAAACCGGAGGGATATGTATGTATTTATATTCGACGACTCAATTTGGAGGATGTATTGTGTCCAAAGTTTGATCAATTTTAGATCATTGGAATGCACTCACCTAAAGATTCGGTATTTAATTTACATGTTTAAAATTTCCAAAACTTTCCATAACTTTTTTTTTATTTAAGAGAATTTTTCACTACATCCTTTTTCAGTAAAAACAATATTGAATTGGAAATATATAATATTTTCAGGAGCTTAGGAATTGCTGTTGGGGAAAAATCACTCAAATATAGTTTATATTCTAAATAAGATTTTGATTTTATCTGTTTATTGTACATGTTATTCCGTAACAGTGTTTATATACCCAAAAACTTTCAATTTATTATTATCTACACAAAACCTGTCACGGTATGAAGATGTCTCTACAGATTCTCTATTTTTTTTATTTGAATTGTAAACAATCCGAGTAGTCTTTATTTTCTGCATTGGCAGTGCTGCACGGATCTGTAGAATAACATTTTTTCGTAAAATATACAAGAGTATATAATGAAAAAGGTGCTAAAGATTAACAAAGAGTCGTAAAAAATTAAGTACAGACACTAATGAACAATCTGATATTTAATGTATGAATAAATTATAATTTTGTTAAAACCTTTATATAAGTGGATAATTTAATTAGACAAGAATCATACATTGACTTACAGATAGCGTCGGTCCTTATTTTGTATGGTTTCTCTGTCGGTGCAAATCTACATACAAACCCTTTTTTTGGGGCCTTAGCTTCTTTGACGCAATTATCTGTAAATGAAGTTAATAATTCTCATTATCGATTATCCATTAACACACAGCTTGAGCAATGCAAATATAAGTACAAATTCACAGCGACACAAAAAAAAGTCTTTTTTCTGGCCTGGGGCTCAGACCATGCTTATTATATGTTTTTGGGGTCGCTGAAACCGAATCCGATGTCCTTTTTACCCCATCACGTTAGGTTTTTGAGATAACCTGAAAAAATCTTCACAGCCACACAAAAATAAAAAATTATTCTGGCCTGGGTTCAGGCTATTTTTCTACATGTTTTTTGGTTCGCTGAAACCGAATCTGAATTCCATTTCACCCCATCATGTCAGCTTTTTGACATAACATTAGAAAAATATTATAATCCGAGCCCAATTGGCCCGCTACAGTTCAAAAAAAGACCATGACTAAACTTCTATCTACCTGTCATTTGTTATTCGTTATTTATAATTTTCAAGGTTATGTGGTTATTGGAATTTTAGGTTGTCGGGTAACGAGGTTATGGGGCCAGGGGCTGAACGGGTCGAATGGTCATGGGGATAAGAGATTATGAGGTTCACTATATTAGGTATAACGGGCTAATTGGGCTTGGATTATAAGATTTTTTAAGATTATGTCAAAAATCTGACATGGTGGGGTGAACCGGACTTCGGATTCGGCTTTAGTGACCCCAAAATCATATAGTAAAAATGGCCTGACCCCAGGCCAGAATTATTTTTTATTTTGGTGTGGCTGTGATAGCAGATATATGTGATTATTAATTTCATAATGTTCAAACATAGTTCGTTGTGGGCACAAACACAATTAAAAATTCACATGCTCCAGTTTATTTGTCAATTCATGAGCAAAAAGGTTCAAGTAGGAAGGTTATCACTACAACAATTTTATAACATTGTTGATAAGCGAGAAGGAGCCATTATGTGTGGTTTTTGAATCCAAAATAAGAGCGTAGTATTCCTTTTGTCGAAATAAGAACTCAACAAGTTTTGAATCTGTTTATCATCATGTCGTGAACTGAAAAGAAACTTGTAAACACAAACCATTAAAATTAAACGATTTTTCGAGGAATGAATTTCTAATTTGAATGGTTTTCGCAAAAAAAAATATCTATTAGGCTGATTAATTATAAAATAACCTATTCAAACCTTTTTAGGTTTACATTTCCAGAAAAAAAACCTTATTTTATATTGCGCTAAAAATAGATCATATTGATTTCCTCCTTTAAAGTGAAATGTGCTTTTGTTATTTGTATTATACAGAAAATCCTGGGGTATTACTTTGATCATGAAGTTGGATCAAAGTGATTTGTAGCAGAGTGATAGTCATTTGATTTAAATGATCCGGAGTTAGCGTTAACATTTTTAGACAGTGTCATGTACACATTGAATTTGTTTTTGGTGAGATCTGTGAAAAAACAATCCGACTTACGGTTTCTAGCATCGTGAAGATGGGCTTGTACATTTTTTTTCTGTTCTCATCAGAAAAGGTATTAGATTTGTGTAAAATTTGACCCCCCCAACCCCCCTTTTTATTAAATGTCCAAGTTTTGAGACCCTTGAAAGCCAGAAAACAGGTTTTTACATTTTTTTTATCGGAAACTGAAGGTCAAGTTCAATTTTAATCGCATGAAAAGAATGAAAAATCCTAAATTTCATTTTGCAGTCAAACTGTGCAACATGCGAGAAAAAAAAAGGAAGACAGAAATTGTGTAACCCAAAAATGTCTACAAATTTTTTATTTATTACTTTTGAGTAGGACGTGTATTTTTGTTTTATTCTTTAAAAAAACAACATTAACCATACAAAATTAAATATTTGTCGAAACGACACAAGCTACGATAAAACATGAATCGATAAAAATTGTGCACTCAAGAAAGATCCACAAATTCTTTATTATCACTTTTTGATAGGATCAAAAAAGGGATAACATTTTTTTAATAATCACTTTTAAATAGGACGCGTGTTTTTTGTTTCATTCATAAAAAACAACCTTAAAAATAAAAAATAAAATTCCTTGACAAATGACACAAGCTGCAAAAAAAGATGTATTGACAAGAATTGTGCAAGGAAAAACATTAATAGACAAAAGTTATTCAGCCAAAAAACATCTACAAATTCTTAATTAATTATTTTTTTGTAGTATGTGTATTTCTTGTTTTAATTGTGAAAAATAATATTGACCATAAAAAAAATAATTTATTGAAAAAGCGGCCAAAGGTACAACAAATGTTAATTAAAAATTTTTTTTAATAGGATGCGCACTTTTTCAAATTATCAAAACAAGACAATAAAAAGACATTTGTTTCAATATTAATGCATATTATGAATTTTAATAATATGAATTTATTGAAATGATACATTTTTTAGTGTAGATGAGAATAAAAATCAATACAAAATAAAGTACAAATATTAAAGCAATCAAGAAAAATTAAGTTTCTGCTTTATTTTGCAATATCTGAATTAGCAGTCCCAGAGCGAGGTACATGAATAAATGTAATATTTTATGACATTGAAATTAAATTCCAATTTATGTTGTTCTGAATTTAGTATTGGTTACTTTTTCGAAACATTTAATGTTCTGAATTCAATTAAATCTTGTTAGACTTACACTCAGCTTCGTCTCCAGTTAGATGTATTGTTCTCAAACATTCACTACTGTACACGAAGTAGCCGAGAAAAAAAAATTGAAACTCTCATGGCTATTAAAGTTGAAGAAGTTGTCTATGAAATGGCTTTTAAAGCTACGCGACAGAAGAACTGAATATTCCTTTAGTGCGAGACGCTCTATATACCAAAAAATATGATCTGATAAGCACCTGCACATATATCTTTACCGACTTGGTTCGATTAAAACGTCTTTGGGAAATTCGCTGTGAATGTACTGGATATCTTTTGACGAAAAACTTATAAAATTTATTTTCCATTTTTAATATTCACTGTCAAGAATAACACACACGGAAAAGAATTGACTGTGTTTCATCTTTTCGATGAAAAAAATTAGAAAATTTCGAAAAAAAAAAATCATAACATTTGGCTAAATTACTTTTAGTTTGTAAAAAATGCTGTAATTTTTCATGAAATTAACTCATTTTCAAAATTTAAACGGATTTGAAAAGAATAATAAACAATCCTACAAATGCACAAAAGTGACTTTTGTTTTGCTTGGAAAAAAAATATTTCTTTGAAAATCAGCAGTAGAGTAAATGACAAAAAAATGTCAGATGGGGAAAAGTATCTCAAAGCGTTGCAAAATTGAATAAATCCTTTCATTTTAAAAAGAATCGTAAAATCTTGACACAGGTGACTTAAGACTATCATGTAAATAACACGTAAATTATATAACATTCTTTGATATTCATGTGTCTAAAATAATTCCCTTAAAATAAAAAATGTAAACAATAAAATGTGTGTGTCACATTTTTTGTGAAGACGATAACTTAGAGATGGTTGCAGATAAATTTATGAAATTACATTTATCAGTTTGTTACAGCACTTGAAAAATAGGGCTATTTATGGTAAAACTTTTTTAATTAACCTAATTAAATGTTGATGCGAGAATAGGAAAGATCCCCTGGTTCTACACAAATCCTTTTTTATATTTAACATTAATACATTTGATTACAGAGTGAGGAATTTACGGTAATTCATGATATTTAAAAATTCTGTCTTTTGCAGTAGATTTTTTTCAGTAATGTAATACAAAGTTGATGCAAGTATAGAGAAAACCTCCTTATTTCCTTGAACTCCTTGAAATCTGAAATTAAAAAATCATGAATACTTCCTACATGAGGAAGAAAATACAATATATTTGTTAATCAATTATAGAAGAAAAACAAAGTACTCGTAAAATGACCACTATTTGATTAATAAATAGAAACAAAGTTTCCTAGTTCAATTAGTGAATTCAGAATGAGAAAGTTTAGTTTTCAGGCGAAATTTTAAGCAATTAATCGAAAAAATAAAAAATACCTAAAATTTGGTCTAAACCTTCAAATATGAAACTTCCTCATTCAACAAAAATATTTTTGTCTGTGTTAGCAATAAATATATGTGATAAATTTAGAATATAATGGAGTGTTATGGAATGCACATGATAGGAAGTTCTGTTTGCTTGAAGAAGGTTGGATAGATAACGAACGAATAAACACAGTAAATTCATTGCGTACCCTACCGATGCGCATACAATGTCATGCACTCAAACTAATTTTTATTTGGTGCATGACTATTCTATTTTGATAAATCGTAAGCGTAAAATAATAAACGTTCTATTTTGATTCTGATTAGGAGTTTTTTATTGTTTTGAAATCTGCTAAAAAAATATTAAAAATTAAAGAATTAATTAAATGGTCTGAAAACAAGATGTTTGGTAGCTTTCTTTAAATATGCGAGCTTCGGAGAGAGGATCCAAACGAAAATGGTTAGTAATAGATGCAGTCAGAGTTTTCCATTCATCATTTTAAAATAATATCGCTAGGTCTTTGAAGTTCTAAAAAATCAAAACGTCAAAATTTTTGACCTAAAATAAAAACATAGACCGAAATTTGTGTAATATTTT
>CAKNWW010298521.1:0-11802 GCA_932074435.1 Andricus kollari | reverse complement strand
CACCTTCTTCGTCGAAGAGGGCCATTCTTAGACACTTGTCCATAAATATGATAAATAGCCATGAGGACATAACGCATCCTTGTCTAACACCCTGAAAAATATCGAACCATTCACTCAGTTTCCCATCAACCCTAACACTCGCTTTACTGCCTGCATAAATTGTTTGTATTGCTTGTAGGAGCCATTCATGGACTCCGTAGTCTTTAAGGACTTCCCAAAGTTTACTTCTATTTACCTTGTGAAATGCTTTTTCTAGGTCAAAAAATGCACAGAAAACTTTCTTTCCTACTCTTAAGCTTTCTTCTGTGATCTGTCTTAAGCTGAATATCTGATCTGTGCATGATCTTCCTGGCATAAATCCACTTTGGACTTCCCATATCTTTTCTTCTGTAATTTCCATTACCCTACGAATAAGTATTTTTGAGCATACTTTACTTACGGTACTTAGTAAGCTAAAACCTCTGTAATTATTGTAGTGGTTTACAATAATAAATTATAATTCAATTAGAGTAAACTGAGATATTCTGAAAAATCTAAGATGCATAAATCGTGAAATAATAAATATTTGGTACGATCAGAAGTAAATTCCTGGCTTTTTAATTAAATTTGCGGTAATTTCCCGACTTTTCCCAGTCAATAAAATTCGCGGTCATTTCCCGGTTTCCCGGTCAAGTCGCCACCCTTTGTAAAACGGCAAATAACTTTTTTCATTAAAAACAGTCATAATATTTACATACATATACTCCAGATTATGTTTTCAACCCAATAATAATATTAAACAACCCCCAAAGTCCATTGCTATTACGCTTTACGAAACAGTTCCGAAGTAACCAGATGTAAAACAGTAATACATTTTTTCATTAAAATCAGTAATAAAAGTTACATTTAGAATGCTCTACATTATGTTTTCAAACCCATAATAATATTAAATAATCATCAAAGTCCATGGCTATTACACTTTACGAAACAGTTCAGAAGTAACTATATGTAAAACAGCAACACATTTTTTCATTAAAAACAGTTACAATACTTACATCCCGAAAACTGCCGATTATACCACGCCAATATGACGTTGTCAAAAAATAATCTTTTTCAGAATTCTACAGTGTAAATAGAGTCTCTGATTTTTGAGCTACTCAAAAATAAGAACACCGATTTTCGGGCTCCAACCATTAACGTGAAAATGTAACCGCTTGATACCACGCATTTGTGACTTTGTCAAAAATAGTCTTTGTTTGAATTTTGCTATGTAAATAGAGTCTGATTTTTGGGCTCCTCCGAAATACGAACTTTGGTTTTTGGGCTGCAACTTTTTACGTTGAAAAACAACACATGGATACCACGTAGATAAGACTTTGCCAAAAAATAATCTCTCTGATAATTTTAAAATGTCAATAGAGTCTGATATTTGGGATCCTTGAAAACGTGAATTCATAGATAGGTGTTTGATTTTTCAGATGCATGGGTGGTTTTGCAGCAAAAAAATTCAGGCATTCGAGAGCCCAAGAAAAGCCCAATACTGCTTTCTATTTTGTTTCTTCCAAGTTTGAGTTTTTACAAAGGGGGTGGTTTTTTGTACATAGGGGTGGTTTATGAAAATTTTATATGGTGTATTCGTGAGTCCAAAATAAGCCCAGAATTCTGATGCACTTTGTTTCTTGCAGATTTTATTTTTGCCAAAGGGGTGGTTTTTTTGCAGATTTTACTTTTGCTAAGAGGGTGGTTTTTTTGCATATAGGGTGTGCTTTTTAAAAATTTTTGGGTGCATTCGCGAGCCCAAAATAAGCTGAAAATTCTGTTGTACTTTGTTTCTTCCGGGTTTGAGTTTTTTTCCATAGGGGTAATTATATTTTCAGGAGGGGTGGTTTTTGTAAATTGGTTGTTGGAGCGTTTAAGAGCCCAAAAAAGCCTAAAATTCTGTCGTATTTTATTTTTAATTTTTTTCAATTTGTATGTATTGGAGCACAAAAATCGGCAATACAGTAAAAAAAAGTCCAAAATTCTGAAACAAAGAAATTTGGGAATTTCGATTGCGGGGACTGGAGGTGCTAGCTTGATGGGCCTCAAAATATACTGCGAATGGTTAAAAACTGAATGAGAATCCTTCGTGAATAGAAATAGTTGGAGCAAGAAAAAGACAAGTTTGGCTCCGCGGTAAAGACAAACGCAATAAAGTTGGAGGAAAAGAGCGACTCCGTTGTCGCTCTTTTCCTCCAACTACAATCTGTTCGTCTTTACAGCGGAACGAAACTTGTCTTTTTCTTGCTCCAACTGATTTTCGATCGTACTTTTCCTCGACATTGATAATTACTCTACTCTTGCTCTAGGTGCCTCATATAGTGATTCACATTCCTGTATAATTCACGATTTTGGACTGCTTCAGAAAGAACGAAAAAAATTTCCCGTGATTCATGCTGAAGAAATTTGAATTTCCACACATTCAGCTTTTTCAAAAAAAAGACAAAAATCAACAATTTAATTGCTAATTATTTATTACTATTAAATGGAAAAAATACTATACATACACAACATTTTTCATAATGTTTAAACCAATAGAAAACTTTCTTTGAGTTTGCAAAAAATTTGATTTTTCAAATCCAAAAAACAAGCAGAAAATATTAACCGATTTCAGGGCTTATTTTGTACTTTTTTCGGATGTCAGCCTACAAACTTTTTTCCCTCAGCCGATTTCGAAATGGAAAAAAGGGATTTTGCACCAGTCTAGTAACCGCTTGAAAAAAAATCTAATAGCTTATTTCTTCTTGCAGAATTGAGTTCACAGTTCGAGTGTTTGCCTAATGGCGAACCTATTTCTGGTACTTCTCGTTCTCCATCTTACTATCGTTCTAACCGACTTCATCATACTGACAGGACCAGGTCCAGGTCTAGATCCAAGACTCCTCTAGCCACGTTTTCTCGTCCTTCATCACAACATGGTAAAATTCATTTAGAAGCACATGAACAGTAGAATGGAACAAATCAGATAATGTATTGTACTATAGAAGAAATTCTTTAGGATGTATTGCGCGTCCCTCTATTTTAGTCGTCCTTATTTATACTTTACGTATTAAAATTGATCCATTTATATGTTTTGTTACAGAATTCAGAGTGAAGTTAGAAAGGTTACCTAATGGCGAAGATGTTCCTCGCTATCGTTCTCATAGCAGATCACCTCCTCCTCCTGCCATACCTTTGTACCCTATAGGAGCACTTATTATTCCCTTGTTGAATCCGCAACAGATATTCCAATTGCGAAAATTTATTTTTCCTACCCGGAGACCACTTCTAACAAAAACAGGACGTACTACCTATGTGACAATGCCAACCGAAGAACAAACTGTATTAACAACAGCAAATGGTGAAGTTTTTGCAATATTGGAGGATATTGGTCTTCTTCGTGGTATATATAATTCAGGCCGAAAACGGGTGGCAGTAAAAATAGGATCCATGAAGATGGCTAGGCTAATGACCTCCAAAGAAATCCTGGAATGTCCAGTAGGTCGCCCGCTTTCACCAGAGAAATTTATGATAAAACCTCCTACAATCCAATATCCTCCACAGTACTGAAAACTGATTCAAATTAAACAAAATGTGAGACTAAAATAGATTAGTGTTTGCGATCCGAAGTCGGATCACAATTTTATAAGTAACTGGTGATTTACATTAAAAAGTGAATGTATCGCGGTTTTCATGGCTTCAATATTTCGTCTATATTCCCGTCAGTATTTTTCGAAAACAGATAAACAAAAATCTTTTGCATTCCCGCAGGAAAATTATTATATCCAAATCATTATGTATAATCATTTTTCAATAAATATATAATAATCATTTTTTCGCGATTACAAAAAAATATTATTTATCCTGTATGGATTGTCCAGGATGTTCTCAATATTCTGGAAAATCTCCGAATTTGTGACTATGATCTCAAAAACATGCATATACATAAACTGAATTAATGATTTCGGTGTACTGCCTATGTTTTGCATATAAATTATTTTAAAATTAGAATTAAGCTAGTTTTAATTTAGTTTTAGAGGGTTAGGTTTTGTAAACGATTTCAAAATGTTCCTTTTATCTTTTATTTTGTGTTATTTGTTTATAAAATAAATAAAAAATTGTATTTAATATGCATTCCTTCTTCAGTTTTGACCTTTGGTTAGTGTCGTCAGAAGTTTTCGGTATTTTAATGTCCAAATGAACAACAACGAATTAATGAAAATATATAGTTGCCAACGTTCTGGACCTCATATGGTCCCTTTTTAAGCCTGCTAAAAATAATAATAATTACTGCAAAATATATAACCAAAATATAGAGATATAAAATACAAAAACTTTTTGGAATAAAAAAGAAATGTAAGAAAAATATAATTATCTTTAAAGAACGTGATTTTTAGTGTGTATAATAAGTAGTGTATAAGTTTTAAAAAGATTGATAAATAATGTTTTACCTGAGAAACACTAGTTGAGAGCGATGAAAAAGAGCGACGTAAAAAATGCCCTTGTTTTTAAATAGAAATCTATGCTATTATTTGGGAAATTGTATCAATTCATAAATAATGTTATTTATCATGTATTTTATTAAATACATGATGAAGTTCTTCGGCTCAACTTGTATATTAATGTTAGCGTAAGCTAACATTAAAATGACTGTGTGATTAAGAAAGAAAATAAAAATATTAAAGTTACAGTTTGTGAACATAAAATTATTTAGAGGTTATGTTAAGAGGAATACGTATATAGGTTTGAAAAAAATGGTATCTTACCAAAAATTGAGTACGTAACCATTATTTAGAGTTAAGTCCTTCCCATGTGTAAAAGAGTTATAGTAAATATTTTTTTACATTTTTGTTAATTTAAAAGAATAATTATAAGGAAAAACAGAATCACAGTAAAAATGGAGCGTCCTCTTAAGCTTCGGAAACTCAACGAGAGTTTCTAAAGTCATCTCTTGTCGGGGGGTCAATCTTGAAAGTACTGAGAATTGACATTAATTTGAAAAGTGACGTTAATTTGAACCAAAACAGATACAATTAAAGAAATTTTGTTATAGTAAAATAAATTTTAAAAAGTCAGATTTAAAGGTTACATAAAGAATTGTAGAAGTTAGGTAATTTGGAGTTTTAAAATCTTAGGTCAACTGACTATTTTTTTGATGAAATAGGATTCCATATTTAAGCGTTTTTCCAAATTTTTTTTACATCTACAATTTTTGGATGTACAAAATTAAAATCATGTCCAATCTCAATTCGGTGTCTTTCAAGAGCATTCATGCTATCTACATTAAAATTACGACGTGTGTCTTCCTTAATCCTATTAGTGTAAAGGTCTGTCAGTGTATCCAATATAGCAACAATTGGTCTGAGAATAACATTAATGTTATTGTGTCGTAAAATTGTAGCAAGTCTGTCTGTTATACCTGAGATATATGGAACAACTGTGAAATTGTTTGAATTATTAGTTTGTTTATTTCTTAGTTGGTTGTATATATTATTGAATCTGATTGTAATTAATCTGTTGCTGAGATTTATAGGGTAAGCATTATCAGTTAAAGTCTTTTGTATTAAATTAATATTCTGTGGTCTAAAATTAAATGAGGATAGTTTAATTGCCTTGTCTATAAGTCCGAAAATCATTCCTCTCTTCTGTCACCAAGGATGTTGCGATAAAAAATGTAGGTATCTACCAGAACAAGTTTGTTTGTGGTACCAATTAGTAAGAAGCGTTCCATTATCAGTTTTAATGACTGAAACATCGAAAAAGTATAGTTTTTTCTTTTTCGAAAATGAATTTTAAATTTGAGTCAAAAGAGTTAAAGGTCTCTAAAACGTCGTCTAATTTTTATTCTGGAATAATCATAAAGATTTCATCCACATATCTTTTATAGAATGGCACTTCAAAATTTAAATTGGAAAGACAATAAATTTCGAGAGCATTCATGACGATGTCTGCTTGCATTTGTTGAAAATTTTTATCATTAAATTTAAAAAATGTGGATCTTAGACAAAACTCAATGGCATTTAAAAATTCATCTCTTGGTATGATAGTATAAGGATCGATTTCGTCCCATTTGTTATTGACACATTGTTGAGCTAAATTGACTGGAATTGAAGGGAATAAATTGAAAAGGTCTAAAGATACAGAAAAATGTTGTTTAGGAATTTTTAAAGATTTGATGTCGCTAATGAATTGCCAGTTGTCTTTAACACGATACTTTGATTTTTCGGTAATTATTTTTGAAATGTTAGAAAGAAATTGAGCTAATTTGGAGGTCGGACTATTTATAGTAGAAATTATTATTCTAAGATTGTTACCAGGTTTATGAATTTTTGGGAGTCCGTGTGCTCTAGGAATAACAGTGGTATTAGCTTTAAGCTCTTTAGCTTCTTGAGAGGAAATGTATGAATTGCGATCCCATCTGTTAATTATAATATTGTTAGATTTTTCAGAGGTGGCTGTATACTCAAAACGCCCTCACTTGAATTTGGATTGGTCTAGTAAAAGAAAAAGCATTTTTTCTATGTATTCCGATCTTTTCATTGCTGCAGTAGTGTTACCTTCATATGCCTTGAGGAAAATTACATCTGGGTTTTCTTAAATAAATTTTATAGCTAGGTTAAAATCTAAAGTATCTTGAAATTGTTTTTTATTTAAAATTGGAGAATTCAAAAAATTGAGAATACTTTAAGAACAGTGAACTCTAATTTCGTTTTGTTTATCTAAAGGAAAATTCCAAATTCAATGGAAGCTATAAAGTCTTGTGGATGAAATTGTTTTTTATCACAAGAATTTAATGCAAATAGACAAGTTTAATTACTTCCTTCGGAATTATAAAATCAGTTAAATTTTTGAACCAAGAATCAGGAGTCTCACAATTTACCTTTTGTCCAATGATTTTTTTATTGTTAAAATCGTTAAATTTTTCAGTTAATTGTATTTTGTGTTTTAAAAACACATTGTTGTAATTGGAACTTTCAAAAAAAAGGAAGTCATTTAAAATTTTAAAAGGTAAAAGTCTAATAAGCTTATCATGTAGAAACTTAAGTTGTTGGTTGACGTCCTAAATTTCACAATGGATATCCCTAATCTCAATGTTTAAAATTGTAATTCTATCAAATTTAGAGACTCTATTAATTCTAACTTTGTTGAAAGGATCATAAAATCTAAGATTGTTAAATCTATTGTAGTTATCTAAATAAGGTGGAATGATGCCACATTCTCGGCATCTGATTAGAAAAATTCTTTGATTTCTTAAGTGAGCTATTCTGGATAATAAACGTGAGAGTAGTAAAGATAGTATTTGAAATCCAAAGTGGAATCTGATCTACTGGTAAAAACCTCCATTGTGTTGTGGAGGAAATCCGTTTTGGTAAAAGTGCATTCATATGGTTTTCTTAACTATTTACGTTATAACTATCTTAACTTGTAATGCCAAGGAAAGCTAAACCGTACTAAACCGTAGTATCGCTATCTATTTTCTCACTAAATTGTTATCCATCTATGTTTTCTCGGTTAAAAAAAAATGCTAAGCAAATGATCAAATATAAGTAGGGCAAGGAGGGGCAGCGCCGACCAGTTAACAGTAAATGATTTTTTTTAAGTTAATCAGATGTGCAATTGGTCCATTTTTGAAAATTTCGAGTCCTACAGTATTGTTCATCATGTTTCTATAAGGATTAATTACATTAATAAAACAATTAGCCTTTTATGAAAATCAAAACATCTAAAATAGTGATAGTTGAGAAATAACCTCTTATTCGTTGACATTACACTAGAAACGGACTACACGCAAATATTTCTACCGTACCGTTACAAAAAACCTGTTCTACCCACCGATAGAGGTTTTTTTTTTCTACCAACTTTTTTTTTAGTAAGCACTTGTAAACTATGATCGTGGTTGCGCTTGCCTCTCTGGCGAGGTATCAATTATATACGAAATTCAATATATTTTGGACTTGAATTACGTTTAATTATTATAATTACATGATCTGATATTGTTTTATCTATCAAAATATCAAATTTGTATACTGTAAGTATTGTCATTAATATTGAAAACTTTATATTTATGCCAGCGAATCTTTCATTCTTTCGTTGTCAAAACTGTTTTCTGCAAACTTTTCCTTTTACATTGTAAATTTTGAAGATTTTAATGAGTAACACTATCTCTATAATAAAACAGATTTGTTTAATGCAAAGTGGAAATAAAATTGTTAAGTAATAGTGATGTTATAAGCAAAGTCACCTCTGCCGGCGATGTCCCACCTTACCCTAAACTCGTCAATTATTTGCAGCCGTAATTTGACATGATTATCATGTAATATTTTTGATATTTCAGTTGAACATTTTGAACGTTACAGAGTAACATCTCACTTTTTGATATCTACATATACTAACTTTGAGCATCTAGATTGCTGTCCTATGGCTGAATATAAAATATGTTAATTTCGAACATCTAGGTGTTACGTTTAAATATCCATTTTTCTCCGTGTAAGTTGTTCACTTGTGTTTTCAAACTAATAACTGAAATTAGGTTGATTTTAATTGTGGACCACGACTTTCTGTGCAGATTACGAGATAGCGTGAATGTACCAGACATTGTGGTAAATTTTAAAGCTTACAGTCTAAGAACTGTCTGAAATTTGAGGAAATTATAATCAATGTAATAATTCTGCTGCTGAATTTGGCAGAATCAAAAACAGGTTTATTTAATAAGTTGAAACACCGGTAAAAATTAAATCATGCTTTTTTGGAGAATTTAAAGAAGCTAATTTCTGTTGGCTAACCTAATGATATTTGTATATTATACTTTGAAAATCATAATTCATCTAGTATCTGTTAGTAGGTCTCTGCTATGTCATATCTTTAAAAAATTTGTAATTTGTACAAAAAAAGTATTCCGACTAGTGCCGAGTTGGCTCCCGACCATGAAATCTAACCTGGGTTGCCTCCGCTAAATAACCAGCTGGCTCCCGACTGGGTGATTTAAAAACAAATGTAGCCCGGTCGACTTCTGACCAGTTCTCGACCATAAAACCTAATCAGCGGTAGCCCGGTCGGGATCCGACTAGAAACCTTCTTGTATTATGGCCATGCATTTTCGAGCTGATAATCTAATTTAAAGTAAAATGCAGTAGCTTACGGAGCGAAACATACTGGGACATAATGCACTGTTGTCGTTCAACACAAATTTGACACAAATAATATTATATTTTAATTAAACATGTTATTTAAATTGAATGGTCTGGATGATGTTGGATACCAGACGATATTATAATAACCTCATAACACGCAGAGATTATGACTTGTATCATACTATATTGAACGAAGACAACCAGTACCAGTAATTTCAATTAATGCAATAACTTCCCCATTGGATGCAGTGATCCCAACAGGTCTGATTTGATCTGCGTATGTTTTATATGAGCAGCGTTTATTGGCTCCAGTTTTCGTCCTTATTTAAAAATTCAAATACAGACGCGCACTATTGCTAATGAAGGTCACTATAATACAAGCATGCGCAGATAAATGCATCACTATTGGGATCACTGGTCGGGTCTTGATAGCATAGGTTGATCAAGGCTTGGCATGTTTGGCAGCTAATGGATTCCTTTATTTAAGCATAAATGTATTTTAAGCCTTTATATGTGGAAGTAAAAGAATCCATTAACAGCGCAAATTAAAATAAAATGAGATTATTTTTTGGAAAAATGGCTTTGTGAGACCTAAATATGTTGTGAGATTAGTTGGTTTATTTTTAAAACAATTTAATAGCTTAAATTACTTTTTAGTTATTGGATTCTTCAAAAAATTAGAAAATTTTGTTCTATTGGTGTCTGCAGTGTTTTAATCCAATTTTAAGATAAAAAAGCTTGGGTTTTTCCTTTGCCGTCTTTTGTCTATGTTTCCTTAAAACATTTTGATATCTGCACGGAGAAACTATTCGTTGTAAAATTTGGTATTAAAATATTTATTTCGCCAAGAGTTCGACGGCAAGCTAGGATAGAGTGGACGAAATAGTATGGATTGCCACAGGGATACAAATAAATACTTTTAACATATCAATTAAAAATTTACTATAAAATTATTCATTGAAATATATAGATTTACTAGTGTTTTTATGCGTTGACCAGGTGAGAATATTAATTAAAAACATATTTATTTTGTTGGTCTACTGGTCCAATTTTATTTCTCAAAACGCTCCACCTACATATTGCGTATTAATGGAACAACATATTGTAATCATTTTTTGGAAAGCAGTCATTATTTAATTTTATGTTGCTTGACTACGCTTCACATTTAATTGCAATAAATACGCATCAAAATAATTTCAATGGCTGCGCTCCAAAAAATGCTTACAATGACTTTCTGCATTAATACCCGGTATGGTTACATATGGTTGTGCGACTATAAAAAGGCCTTTCGTCGAAAAGGCAAACGTTCGAAGTTTTAACAAATAAAATCAGACCAGTAAAATGATATTTTTGATTTCCATTTAGAGTTGGAAAGACTAATATTTTTGATAGTCAATTGAAGTTAGGAATAAGTAATACTCACAAATATAAATAATAAAACCGTAATTGCATTTATCGAAAATCGAACCGTAATAGTAAGGAAAAGTTGCTTTTGGAGAAGACAAATCAACGCCAACAAAAATGTCTGACACAGGTTAATATTTGACCCTTCAGCATCGAGGTCACAGTTTTAATTTTTGAACAATTTTATATTGCCCAAAACATGATGGC
The DNA here is from genome assembly GCA_932074435.1 of Andricus kollari. Classification (NCBI taxonomy): domain Eukaryota; kingdom Metazoa; phylum Arthropoda; class Insecta; order Hymenoptera; family Cynipidae; genus Andricus; species Andricus kollari. The sequence continues at coordinate 1,063 of CAKNWW010298521.1, read as the reverse complement.
GAATTTTTCGCAAGTAGAAATTTCGCTAAAATGCTTTCGTTAAAATACTTTGCGGTCCCTACACTGTTAGAAATTTCTATAGCGATGTTACTATAAATGTATTGGAAGCAATATGTATATACGTATTGTAAATTTAATATACCATCATCTTGTAGAACTAATATAAATGTACAGGGTGTTTTTTTTAACTTGAGACTTCGAAATATCTCAAGAAATACGCATCCTGTGAAAAAATATCCTGAATAAAAACTTTTTATTTTCGAGGGGGAAAAGCGACTTTGAACAAATTTACCCCGCCCCACCCCCTCAGGAGGCAGGGAGGGGGGCAACTTTGTAATTTCAAATGGGAATCCCAATTTTTTACCGCAGATTCAGATTCTCCTTCATGAAATACATAAGTTTTATTTGAAGAATTTTTTTCGATTCGCCAAAAAAAAAACCTACTCCCATGTCTCCTGGGCCCCCCCCCCCCCCGGCAAATTCAAGGTGGGGTAAATTTTGTTCAAAGTCGGTTTTCCCCTTCGAAACTAAAGAGTTATCTTCATCGATATTTTTTTTACAGGATGCGTATGATTTTTAGATATTTCGTTGTCTCAAGTTAAAAAAAACACCCTGTATAGTAAAACACAGTGCGTGAAAGTTGAAAGTTCTTTGATGCACCCAAATCTGGTCAAATATTTAAAACTAAAGTAATAAACTAACATTCATCGATTCAATTCTTATTTATAATCAAAGTGCAACGTACGGGTGGAATTTTGTTCAAAATTCCCTGTAAATGTCAAAATTTTAACGTGAGTACCGATTTTTTTAGGTTAGGTGTCTCAATGACTCGCTTAATTGAACTTTTCCACTTAAAACCCAGTATGATTTATGTTCTACTAGAAAAAAATATTATGCTTTATCATTTAGAATTGAAAATTACTGCCATAATTATTTTTAATTTATTGAAAGTGAAATTACCTGACTTTTCTAAAAGTTGATCAATATACATGTATATGAAATTTACTATAATACAGCCTCTTAATTAATATTTCATAGACCGAGTTTTTAGATTTACTATACA
>CAKNWW010298512.1:0-13288 GCA_932074435.1 Andricus kollari | reverse complement strand
CGAACTACGTAAAGATGATTCAGAACTCTAACTTAATTATTGAACACCTGCAAATTCACCCCTTCTATAATGTCCCCCGAAAACTACCCTTCCACGTAAATTTATGTAGCGGAACTTACATATACTTATAAAATGCATAAAAACAATAATTTTCATAAATCACAGTTAGCGGGAATGTTTTGCTCTTTTTTTTGCTCTTGATGACATATGATACGTGTGCCAAAAAACTACCCCTAAGTCATACATACCTACCCCTCGTGATCAAAAATGTTATAAAAGTGTAAAAACAACCTCGAACTACGTAAAGATGATTCAGAACTCTAACTTAATTATTTGACACTTGAAAACTTACCTCTTCTATAATTTCCCCCGAAAACTACCCTTCCACGTAAATTTACGTAACGGAACTTACATATACTTATAAAATGCATAAAAAACAATAATTTTCATAAATCACAGTTGGCGGCAATTTTTTGCTCTTGATGACATATGATACGCTTCCCAAAAAACTACCCCTAAGTCATACATACCTGCCCCTCTTGATCAAAAATGTTATAAAAGTGTTAAAACAACCTCGAACTACGTAAAGATGATTCATAACTCTAACTAAATTATTTAACACTTGAAAACTTACCCCTTCTATAATTTCCCCCGAAAACTACCCTTCCACGTAGATTTATGTAGCGGAACTTACATATACTTATGAAATGCATAAAAAACAATAATTGTCATAAATCACAGTTAGCGGGAATTTTTTGCTCTTTTTTTGCTCTCCGATGTCATATGATACGTGTCCCAAAAAACTACCCCTAAGTCATACTTACCTACTCCTCGTGATCAAAAATGTTATAAAAGTGTTAAAACAACCTCGAGCTACGTAAAGATGATTCAGAACTCTAACTTAATTATTTAACAATTAAAAATTTACTCCTTCCATAATTTCCCCCGAAAACTACCCTTCCACGTAAATTTATGTAGCCGAACTTACACATACTTATAAAATGCATAAAAAACAATAATTTTCATAAATCACAGTTGGGGGGAATTTTTTGCTCTTTTTTTTCTCTCCGATGACATGATACGTGTCCCAAAAAACTAGCCCTAAGTCATACATGCCTACCCCTCGTGATCAAAAATGTTATAAAAGTGTACAAACAACCTCGAACTACGTAAAGATGATTCAGAACTGTAAATTAATTATTTAACACTTGGAAATTTACCCCTTCTATAATTTCCCCCGAAAACTACCATTCCACGTAAATTTATGTAGTGGAACTTATATATACTTATAAAAACAGATGAAAACAATAACATTCATAATACACTGTAAGGGGAGACTTTTGCTATTTTTTGCTCTTCGAGGGCCAATATCAAATGTTATAAAAAACTACCCGAGTGAAACGTATCAATATCTCGTTACTGAAAATTTCCTGAAAATATAAAAACATGTTTGAACAATGTAAAGATCATTCAGATCTTAAAACTGACTAATTCCTTGTTAGAAATGTATGTATTCTCTAATTCAGGCCGTAATTATTAATTAGCGTATGAGTCGAATTTAAATAAATTAAAAAATAACTGTACAATCTACTGAAGTTTAAATGTTTTAGAGAATACTTTTCATCACCAGTACATCATTACAGGTAAGAATCTTTTTATTACTATATTTAGCTGCAGATATTTATTCAAATGATAAAACTATCGTTAATTATTATATTGATGTTGAAACGGAATTTAAACGCCAAGAGTTTCAGATTATTGAGGTACTCGAATAATAGATTCCTGATTTTTTTGCTCCACGAAATTAAAGTACAGCAATTTATCAATTAAAAATTTTTAATTTCTGAAAAAATATCTTTCTCCTTCGCTCCGGTAGAAATCGAACCTCAAGTCTAGTAGCTTAGTGCCTAACGCACCCGACCGGCAATTGAAACATTTGACTTTGTCAAAAAATAATCCTTTTTAATATTTTACAGTGTTAATGATGTTTCTGATTTTTGGCCTTCTCAAAAATACCAAGTTTTATTTTAGGGCTCTAAACCTTAATGCCAAAAACCAAACCCTCTGTACACTGTTATTACGACTTTGCCGGAAAATTATAATTTCTCGCAATTTTATAGGCTGATTAGCTTCTCTCATTTTTGGGCCATTGAAAATTCAAATTGGAATTTACAGATAGGTGTTTGATTTTTTAAATGTAGGAATGTTTTTTGCAAAAAAAAACAACAACAATGCAAGCATTCGAGAGCCCAAGAAAAGCTCAACACTACTTTCTCTTTTTTTTCCAAGTTTCAGTTTTTACTAAGAGGGTGGTTTTTCGTACATAGGGGTGGTTTTTGAAGATTTTGTTGGTGCATTTGAAAGCCCAAAATAAGCCTGAAATTCTGATGCACTTTATTTTTTGCAGATTTTATTTTTAGCAAGGGGGAATTTGAGTTTTTACATAGGAGGTATTTTTATTGTTAGTAGGAGTAGTTTTTGGCAATTGGTTGTTAGCACGTTCAAGAACCCAAAAAAAGCCCAAAATTTTGATACAAAAAAAGTTGAAAATTTCGATTGTGGACGTTGTAGCTTGATGGACCTCTATTAAGGAGCCTTTGGTGACCTGTCATGAGCTACAAACCAGCGATCTATAAAATTTAAAAAAAATGTACTGTGTTTATGAGAGGAAAACATATTTAATCATTGAAATACCACATAAATAAATACGTTGATAATTATCAATACACCTATAGTATTCCGCAGAGGTATTTTTGTAGTTTGTTGTGGTAGGTACAATCATTAAATCATCTTTTCAGAAAGTTAAAAAGAAAACTGTTTAATATTCTAACATAGCAAGTGTAAATTATTAAAGCAGGACTCCCCTAACAGTTTTTTCCGAATATTATTATTTTTGATGCCCCTTTTATAAGTATATATAACTTAAGCTATATAGATTTACGTGAAAGGATAGTTTTTGGGAGAAACTATAAAAAGGGTAAATTCTCAAGTGTTAAAAAATTAATTTAGAGTTCTAAATCACCTTTACGTATTTCAAGGTTGTTTTGACACTTTTATAACATTTTTGGTCACGAGGGGTAGGTATGTATGACTTAGGGCTAGTTTTTGGGGACACGTATCATATTTCATCGGAGGGCAAAAAAAGAGCGAAAAATTGCCGCCAACTGTGATTCATGAATATTATTGTTTTTTATGCATTTTATAAGTATATGTAAGTTCCGCTACATAAATTTACGTGGAAGGGTAGTTTTCGGGGGAAATTATAGAAGGGGTAAATTTTAGAGATCTGAATCATCTTTACGTAGTTCGAGGTTGTTTTTACACTTTTATAACATTTTTGATCACGAGGGGTAGCTATGTATGACTTATGGGTAGTTTTTTGGAATACGTATTATGTGTTTTCGGAGAGCAAAAAAAAAAAGCAACAAAATATGGCGTTTTCCATTTTTCATTTTGCCTTGGTGGCGGCGCTGAGTTGACGGACCTTTTTATAAAGGCATTTTCAAGAGCTTTTGATTTAAAATATAATAGGGAATTTTAAAAGATTCCAAGGAATTTTTTATTAATTTGATTAATTTGAAGGGATTGCAAAGAGTTTGGAATATTTTAGGATAGAGAATTAACTAAGATTTCGGAAGATATAGAATCAACTTACGGAACACAGAAGTTTTAAGATATTTTTAAAAATTTCACAGGATTTTATAAGATTTCTGAGGATTTCAATGGTTTTAAGGGATTTTAAAGCTCTCAATGTATTTTAATATATTTTCCAGGATTTCAGGAAATATCATAATAGAATTTCAGGGTATTTCACAATATTTTAGTAGACTACAAGGAATTTATTCACGAGAAGCGAGGTATTTTGCAGATTTTCAAAGATTTGAAGAGTTTTAAAATTAGTTTTTCTAATTCACCCAGAATTCTTATTAATTTATCCTGAATCCTTTTATATTCTTTGGAATGGGTTTAATTCATTTGAATTCTTCTAAATTTACTCAATTTGACTTAATTCAACGGATTTTTTTAATTTTTTAAAGTTTTTATTTACTTGATCCTGAGGATCAATTGATAAAATGATTCAAAAATATGAAATATTTTACGGTATTTTTGTCAAAAACCTTGGAATTTTCATGAGCTTTTAAAAGTTTAAAAGGGGGTTAAAAGATTTTAAAGGATTTGAAATATTTTTGGTTATTTTAAAAGATTACAAGCCAAGATTATGGCCAACGGCCATACCACGCTGGAAGCACCAGTTCCCGTTAGATCACTGAAGTTAAGCAGTGTTGGGGGCGGTTAGTACTTGGATGGGTGACCGTCTGATACTACTGCGTTCCTGTTGGCGGTGGTGGGTGCGGTGAGCCCACACTTGTAGTTATTTACTACAAGAAACTATCCACCTAAAAAACACTACCCGAATCGGGTAGTGTCACGCTTACCCCTAGAGGCTCGCCGAAAGGGAAATAGCTTCCCAGTCAGAAATGGATGGTCGATTAGACGTCGAATCAACGTCGTGTTTTGATGTCGAAAAATCATCGATATTTTCGTCGATTCGACGATATTATGTCGCCCAATTCGACGTCGTATTGACGTCGAATTATTAATCGTTTCGACGTCTAATTTAATATAATTTCGACGGTACAAAAAGTAGTGCAGTAGTTATAAAAACTATGAATAAGTTGATCCACACCTTTTTAATCATGACATGAGATTATATTACAAATAAAATTTCTAACGCTACGGGGTATCGAACCTACATCTATACCTGAATCTATCGCCTAGCAGCCGCGAGTCTTAACCATTGCGCTAATCCTACGAGTTGAAACTCGATGAAAAAGCCATCTTCATAAGGTACAGCTCAAAAAAGTTAAAACACCAAATTTATAACTCTCTTTTTCTAATTAAATATTTATTATTATACGATGTTATGTACATGTAAAATATGCGAACTGTTAAATGAAATATCAATAAAATAATTTTTAAATAAATAATTTATATCGATTACAATTTTTCTTCATGTAATATTTCGTTTTTTCGCGGTTTTAGACTACTTAGAAACTTTCTACAATGACAGGAAATGTAATTTTTTATGAACATTTAATATTTTTAACGACGGAACTTAGAAATTTGATCGTGAACTTTGATAATTTCTTAATAACAAATTTTTTTAACTTTCGTGTAAGGTTTGGTTTTTAGGTGTTTTAGAACATTTTACAACGTTTAAGGTTGACATAAAATGTAATTTTTTCTGAACATTTACAATTTTACATGAAGATGGAACTTAGACTAGGAACTTAGTTAGGAAAAAAAATATTTTCTATTTTGTTGTTAAATTGAAAATTTTTGGTGGGCCTAAATGCATTTTCTGCCCGAAGACAAAATCATGTCCACAAAAAGTGCTTTCGGCCACATTGTGCGACGAATAAAAGGACGTACCGAAGTACTTTATTTTGTACCCCAATTTAAGACGTCCTTTTGTCCGTCCTTTGGTACGTCCTATGTACGAACTTTTGTACGTCATTTTATACGTTCTTTTCTAGGTTCAACTTTTTGAAGTGGGGTGCAATATCTTATAATTAATAATCGATACATGAAATGTATTGTCCGTTGAAAAGTGAAATTAAAAGGCTGACTACGATTAAGATATTCTGTGTTCGTTGCTCGTTGCATTATATAATTATAAATTTATATTTTAAGTTTATTGTTTGTTGGCAAACTAAATTATAAATCTGACAGCGATTAAGATATTCTGCGTTCGTTGCTCGTTGGAATATACAGGGTGTCCCAGTACTCAAGGTACATTTTTATATTTATGAATTCCTCATAAAAAATGGAGTTGAAAATAATAATACAAATTTGTTTTAAAGTTAATAATCAATGAGTAATTAACAATTAAAGATAACCCATCGGAAGCATGCGTTAGATGGACGACAGTCCATGTGTCACTGAAGAGGGAGTGTGCGCAAAAGAGTAATTTTAAATTTGCAGGAGGTTGTGAATGTCAATGGTGCAACTTCACACGGCAACTGAGAAACGAGATTCTTAGAAAAAAATTTTCTTTTCCTTTAGAATACTTTTGAAATTCTATAATTTTTTTGTTAATTCTATGAATACTTTTGAAGTTTCTGAATTCTTTTGCACTCTGTGAATTCTTCCGAATTTTCTAAATTCTTCTTAATTCTTTGAATTCTTCTAAATTCTTCCTAATTCTTTGAATTATTCTTAATTCTATCAATTCTTCCGCTATTCTCTGAATTCTTCCAAATTCTTTGAATTCTCTGAATTGTTTTAAAATTTGCTGAACTTTTTAAACTGGTTTGAATTAGTTGAATTCACGATATCACTGAATTTTTAACTGTTTTTTAATTAGATTGTAATCATTAGAATACACGTTTATTTAGTTTGAACTCCTTCTTTTGAATATGTTTAATTCACTTAAAATCTTTAGAATACACAGTTGAATTACTTTAACTTTCTTCAAATATTTTGATTCATGTAAAATTCTACAGAATTCAAAACACTTGCAGGAATTTAAAATAATTCAATGCGTATTCTAAAGATATCGAAAGAATTCAGAATACTATTTGAATACAAATTATTTCCGAGAATTCAAAAGAATTCAGGAGAACTCAGATAAAACGAAAGAATTGTAGAAATTCAAAATAATTAATGGTGTATTGTAAAGGTTTTTAGAGAGTTCAAAGAAACTTCAAAAGAAGTCAGAGTACATGTGGATTCTAGGAGTTCGTTTGAATTCTACAGAATGCAACATACTCGATGGAAGTAAAAATAATTCTACGTGTATTCTAAAAATTTTAAGAGAATTCAGAAAATTCAAAAAAAGAAAGATCTCAAGGAGTTCAAAGTAACTTGAAATCTATTCTAATAATTTGAAGATAATTAAAAATCATTAAAAGAATTTAGTTCGTCTCGTAAGAATTAAAAAATTCAGAACAGTTCAAATAATTCAGAAAATTTCAAAAGAATTCAGATAATTTTAAAAAAGGCAATACAAAAGAATTCATAGAATTCAAAATATTTCAGGGAATTGGAAAGAATTCAGACATTTCAAAATTTATAGGAGAGTTTAGAATAATTCAGGAGAGTTCAAAGATTACAAAAGACTTGGAGAAAGTTAGAACAATTCATGGTGTATGGTAAAGATTTCTAGAGAATAAACAAAATTTAATTCTGAAGAATTCGTTGGAATTCTACAGGATTCAAAATATTCAAAGAAAGTTAGAATAATTCAACGTGTATTCTAATAATTTCAAAATAATTAAAAAAGATTTTAAAAAATTCAGTGATACCGTGAATTCAACAAATTCAAAACAGTTTAGAGAGTTCAGAAAATTTAAAAAGCATCCAGAGAATTGAATTGAATTCAATTCAGGGAATTGAAAGAATTTCGGAGAATTCAGAGAATTCGGAAAAATCAGAGAATAGCGGAAGAATTCATAGAATTAAGAAGAATTCGGAAGAATTCACAGAGTGCAAATGAATTCACAAACTTCAAAACAATGTACAGAATTCAAAAAAAAATTAAAGCATTTCAAAAGAATTTAGAGGAAACAAAAGAATTCAAAAAGTTTCAGAGAATTTAAAAGAGTTCACAAGATTTAAAAGAATTTAGACAATTGAGGAGAATTTAGAAGAATTCAGAGAATTCGGAAGAATTCAGAGAATAGCGGAAGAATTCAGAGAATAAAGAAGAATTTAAAGAATTAAGAAGAATTTAGAGAATTCAGAATAATCCACAGAGTGCAAACGAATACACAAACTTCAAAAAAATTCCAGGAATAAAAAAAAAATTATAGAATTTCCGAAAAATTTAGAGAATACAAAAGAATTAATAGAATTCAACAGATTTAAGAGAATTCGAAATTCAGAGAATACAAAAGACTTGGAGAAATTCAAAATAATTTAAGGTGTACTGTAAAGGTTTGAAGAGAATTGCAAAAAACTACAAAAGAATTCAAAGGAGCACAAGTGAATTCTAAGAATTCGTTTGAATTTTACAGAATTAGAAATACTCAAAGGAACTTCAAATATTTCAACGTGTATTCTAAAGAAAAGATATTTTCTAAGAATCTCGTCTCTCAGTTGCCATGTGAAGTTGCACCATCGATATTCACAACCTCCTGCAAATTTAAAATTACCCTTTTGCGCACACACCCTCATCAGTGACACGTTGACTGTAGTCCATCTAACGCATGCTTCCGATTGGTTAATCTTTAATTGTTGATTACTCATTAATTATTAACTTTACAACACATTTTTATTATTATTTTCAACTATAAATTAAACTATAAATTAAAGGTCTAACTGCGATTAAGATATTCTGTGTTCGTTGCTCGTTGCAATATATGCATAATTATAAAATTATATTTAGAGTTTATTGCCCGTTCCAAAAAGAAATTAAAGTTTTAGCTACGATTAACATATTCTGTGTTCGTTGCTCGTTGCGATATATAATTAAGCTATTCTGTAGTTGCTCGTTGCAATTTTTGATTATAAATTAATATTTTAAGTTTATTGTCCGTTGGCATTCAAAACGAAGATCTGTTAATGTTCGGGAAGTACATTATAAAAAAGGTGTTCGTCCATTGTAAAAACGATGTGAAAACGTTATAATTATAATTATTTTAATAATTAGTTAGACCGAAAAACATAATTAATCACGGTAAAAAAACCTATTTCAAGGCAAAATAAAAGTCTGACTACGATTAAGATAAAAAAATTAAGGTATTTTTAATGGAAATTCTATGTTCGTTAATCGTTCATTGTTTAAAAAAGTTTTTTTAAAAACAAATACAGTATTTATAACAGAAAAAAGGTTTAAAATATGTTTTGGAAAGTTTGTACCAAGACAAGAATTTTTTCCGCTAATGGCTTTTTGTACAATTAACCGTTCTCAAGCCATATCGTTATAAATAATTTAATTTGCAATAAAATTATCATATTTGTAGATAGAAATATCAGCACTTGTTTGACTAAAAAAGTTCGGCAAGAGGCAAACTGAATTGAAAAACGCGTACACAGAAAGGAAGAAAATATTTCTGATCGAAATAAAGCTTGTTTATATACAAATTGAAAAAAAGCTATTTTGAACAGAGATTTCTGTAAATTTCTTTTTCTTGTCCTTAGTACGTGTCTTGAAAATCAATTCACATTTTCCCAAAATTTCTTAGCCAAAAAGGTGCTGAGATATCTCTCTGCAAATACGTCAATTTTTGTGCCAATTTAAATATGTATAAAGCTATAATAATTTGAGAACGGTGAATTGTAAAAAGATTGAGTCTGAGCGAAAAAACGTCCTGTCTTGGTCCAAAGGTTCCAGAACTTAACAAAAAATTTGTTTGGGAAAGTTGGTTGACGACCAAGTGTTCGAAAATGTAAAGTAACTTGATTCTACACCTGGCAGCTAGATTATTAATAAAATATATAAAATGTTGAGAATATATATTTTAAGTAATGTTTTTTAAATACAATTTTAAACAAATTAATTACTGTTATTTTATTTCGTAATAATAATAGTCATTTAATATAAATTCATAAACATAAAAACCAAAATGTGCGAGTGATATGTACCTCAATTGATGACGCATATGTCTCACCAGGTGAGGGCACACTGTGCTGATTGATCCGCACATATGCGTGCTAATACGCCATCATTTTGCAAGCATTTTGCTATCTGTGTTTATCTGTAACCCAAGGACGCGTTCGCTGGCTTTGGCATAGACCCTTCGGCAAATCGAAAATTCCTTTTCCAAAAATCAGTTGAAGTTTCAGTTTTTCAGTTATAAAATATTTAGGCTGGACCAATCAGGAGCGCGGTATAAACAGACGTGCGTACGTGAGCGGGAGTCCAAAGAAGTGTTATTGAAGCGAGCGCCAAGGTGGGATTAGCGACGGGAGACCATCGGTCACTACTAAAACTAAAACTACAACTGATTTTTGGTAAAGGAATTTTCAATTCATTTATTTTTATTTTTATACAGCCATATAAGTCCGGACACTTGAATCTGAAACACCCTGTGTGTGTGTGTATATGTATGTATATATATATATATATATATATATATATATATATATATATGTGTGTGTGTGTGTGTGTGTATATATATATTCGGTTTCGGTTTCGATTCCTTTGGAATAGAACTGAAGGGCCTATGACAAAGCCACCGAACGCATCCTCGGGTTGCGGATAGAGGGTCCCGCTACCAAGGGTTTCTGCTGAATATGGTTACAATAATTAATAAGCAGTCGCGTACAATTGTCCAGGGATGGTCCCGAAGGAATAACCCCTAAGTGGAGGCGTGACAACCGTGCTGAAAGCTGAATGGCACCTTGGTGAGGTGTCTTAAACGGTGATTCTGGGATAGCGGGCGACATCTCAGAGTATGCAGCCTTATCCTTGCATGCGGGGCTCTACAAGGATGGACGAACCTTTTCCCTAGCTGCTCGTGGGAACAACAATGACACCACCAAAACACCCAGAAGTTGTAAATGCGGTTCAAAACGATCGAACGCGCGAGCACCCGACAATGGGTCGGCGAACAATGCCGATAATCCTAGAGTTCGGTGTGCTGAAAATAATTTAGATGGAAACACGACAACGAACCGGAGAAACGCTCACATTGAGTGGACGAATCAACTCAAGGATGACTTGCTAGACTGCTACGATGCCAGCATTATCCCTGTTCACCGAGGCTTTATGACACGTATGCATACTCTGTGAGGCCAAAAATACCCAGAGCTTCAGCACGTTTCGATTCAATCGTTGCGAAATCAACGTGCCTACCTCTGGAAAAATGGATATGTACGCGGAGCGCTTCCCCAACCGCTGCTTGATCAAGCTGCAGCCGAAGATGAGGAAGCGACATTAAGACCAACCGCGGAAAACAGGTACCTTCTGAGAGATGATCACGATTTCAGGACAAGAAGGAACATTAACATGCAAGTTCCTCTTAAGCCCCAAGATCTGGCTGAAATGGATGCCTACCTTCGTGGAGAAATCTCGCAAGAATCCGAGCTCTGGACCATCAATTGCTCAGTTTATGGTGCTGTGAGAGCTTTGGCTGAATCAAATCGAAGGCTCAAACCTACGATGGATCAAAAGACCAAAAGACGCTTACATCAACTGAACAAGAAGGTTGGATGGGCGAGACAGAATGCGTCCCGTATTCAATGTGTGATTGACTACATAACATCTGGTAGACCCTTCACGGAAAGGGTTCGAAAGTGTGCCCAAGAACTGAGGATCTTGAATCACACACTAAACAAGTCAAAGCTGCTGAAAATCAAGCAGCATATTGTTGACAAAATACGGCTGTTATCTGACACAAGGAGGAGAATACAGAAGAGGGAGAGATGGATCAGGGAGAATCAACAGTTTCTCGCAGACCCATCTCGCCTGTTCAATGATCACCCTGTTTCTGTCAAAAATCCACCCATGCGCAACGAAGTAGAGACTTTTTGGAGAGAGGTATACAAGATCCCGGAAACACTAGAGTTGAAAGAAAATACTGACAATATCATCCGCTCCAAAGAATTTTGCGAGAACCTCATACAATCTGAGGAGGAATGTCCATCAATCATTTGGTCCGCATATTCACCTCATTTTTAAAGTCAGAGACGCTCATTCCGCTGTGGCTCGTGTTAGGATGCATTATACTCCTACCTAAAAAAGGCAACTTGTCCAACCCAGAGAATTACAGACCAATAACTTGTTTGAACACACTGTATAAGATCTTTACAGCTGTCCTACACAACAGGATTGTTCGGCGAATTGAGCCTGTGTGGCGTGAGATGTACGAACAATGTGGCTCCAAAAAAGGTGTAGCTGTTGGAAAGCTTGAAGGTGCATCCACACATAGTAAGATGCATAGAGAGATTAATGCCTCTTTGGAAAACTAGATCTACTATCTCATCTGGAAATTATCGTGTGACAACTAACAACGTCACCTTCCAGAGGGGCGTCTCTCAGGGCGCTACCATGAGCCCTTTACTTTTTTGAATCACACTTCTGCCTCTATCTCTCGCACTACGAAACTCTTCTGGATACCGCTGTGGCGACACTAACTAGTGCGAGCATAAGGGCACTCATGTATTTTATATGGATGGCCTGAAGCTCTATGCCTCTGGTAAAGACAAACTTCAAACTGCCATAAATATCGTCGCGAAGTACACAGAAGAGATTGGGATGGACTTTGGATTGGATAAATGTGCCAAAATTAATCTGAAAAACGGAAAGATTGTTGGCGTTCCCGAGGACCCTGAGCTTGTGGATATAAGTGTTATCAGACATCTTAACACTGGAGAGACCTATGCATACCTGGGCGTGCCTCAAAGGCGCATTCAGGACGTGACATCAGTAAACGAATCTCTCCGAAGCAGATACAAGGATCTTCTTCGACAGATTTGGTCTTCCAATCTGCCTGCGTTGAACAAGATATCTGCGACTAACATGATTGCCGTCCCGGTTCTACTCTACTCATTTGGGGTGGTTCAATGGACGAAGAACGAACTTAAGGCCCTTGATGTCACCACACGTAAGATCATGCATATGCATAAAAGCTTGCATATCAATTCGTCAGTTCCGCGATTATACATTTCACGCCGTCAAGGCGGACGCGGACTTCTGAATCTCCAGTGTCTTCATAACCTAATTGTTCTAAGTACAGCTTATATCGTAACCAATGGCCGAGACCCTTGGCCTGCATTTTAACATCAGAAGTGAGGAAAGTGCATTACTCGCATGCGAAGACGGTGTCATTTCCACCTTAGCATACCGTGACCGCATTTTATGTGAAGAAGTTCCCAGCGATAGGTGCAGAGCGTGTCATGCACACGCTGAGTACCTGGAATACATACTATCGGGGTGTCTCACCCACGCAGGAACGACGTACATCTACAGACATAATGCGTCCCTAAGAGTCCTTTATTACCATCTTTGTCGCTCTTACGGTGTTGGCCGCGACCCTGCGCTGCCGAACTCTCCGAGGGAGATAGAATCAATTGTCCAAAACGAGAAGTGCCAAATTTTCTGGAACTACGATTTTCGGACAGCAGTCTCCGTTGCACACTCGAGGCCTGACATTGTTTTCCAAGACGTCGAGAAACTAACTATATTCGTGATCGAATTCTTGGCACCGTCTGAATACAACATCACTGCCAAGGAGAAAGAAAAGGAGGAGAGGTATCAAGACCTTAAAAGGTAGCTGCAAAAGCTGTACCCAAAATATTTGGTACAAGTAATTGTCCTTGTGATAGGTGCTCTTGGAGGTGC
>CAKNWW010298508.1:0-10929 GCA_932074435.1 Andricus kollari | reverse complement strand
ACAAAAAGATTTTCGCCGAAACCCATGTTTCAGCACATACATAGTCTATTCCATAAGTAGAACGACTGAATTTCTATATCCCAGACGGAGCAATAGAGGGATTTACGGGCAGGATGGGTGGTGGGGGATCTCAGGAACCAAATGCATGCTCGAACAGTCGCAAGCTCGTCGTTGTCGATATTAAGCTTTCAAAGATTATGTCCTTCGCATTTATACAGGATATTATTGTGACATTCGTAGTCGATTAGTTCGCCTGGCTCTAGTGAAGTACGTTCGTTTTCCGGTTTTAACCAAATTTCTCGTTTCCGTTTCAAACTAACTGGCTCTGGGCAATACGAAAGTTTGCCCACAACATAGGCTATCACTGCTCTGAATTAGTAACAATTTAACTAATTAAGTAAATACTACTGATTTTAACTGAGAAATCAGTTATATTTCTAATTTCATTGATGGAAATAGTAAAATACATTGTAATAGGCTAACTTAGCCTCAAAATTGTGATAAAAGTTGTGTTTTTCGTGTATGTTGCTTTTTCATATATTATGAAATATCGTATTACTATTCGTATAATTATGATGTTGCACTTGTTATAAAAAATATAAATAAATAAAATATTTCTCACATTAAATTCATTTGTGTAGGATCACTTACATTAAAAATGTTTAAGAAATCGATTGTAAGTGACTCAATTCTAGCTATTACAATTAGTAGAATTTTACTGACAATAAGTTATATTTTACTAACAAATTTAAAAATAAATTTTGGTTTCACTCTGCGTGATAGGGATGTACGATTCTTTTAAAAAGACCGATCCTTCAATCAATCTTGCAATCGAATTGGATCTACGTGAAGCTAGTCACGAAAAAATCGATCTAAAAATTCATTTAAATGGCCATCACATATTCTGGTTATACTATGGCCTTAAGTAACGCAGAAATTACAAAAAGCGCCTACATTTTGTAGCCGAGTTTCTATTATATTTAAGTGTTCAAAGAAATACACATGTAAGAAATAAATCTATCTATCTACTAATGGCTCAATGAATAAAACAAGATTAATATTATAAAAGAAAGTACGAAAATTGTTCAGGTTTCAAAATTATAACGGGAGAAAATAATTTCCAATTTTAGCTTTTGCAACGACTATATAAAGTATTGATAAGATCCACTACTTACACATAGACAATTGTATACTGGGATGTTCAGGGTTAAATATGTATTTTCTAAATTTAAAGATTCAATGGCCAAAAGTCTAAAAAAATAAAACAGTTCGAAATGTGGTTTATAGGGATTTTTATAAAATTAATATTTGTATAAATAAACAAAAATATAGGTTTTCCTAATTTGATAATATTTAAAGAAATTATTAAATGATAAATTAATTACCTCTAAAATTTAGTCCAGATGAAAAATAAAATGTAATATACTTAAACATTTCTGAAGGTTCTATGAGTAATAAATATAGCAGATATAAAGAGTTATCAAATCAAGAATCTTTGTCTCTTCACTTAATCTTAAACAATCTATAAAACCAGGCGCCACTCACGAAATTTTTCTGTTCAAAAATAATTAGTCAGCTCTATTGTTATCTCTACTCGTAGCTAGAAACAATGAAGATCAGCATTCTATTATTTGCCTGCATGGCTTTGCTTAATTCGACAAGTAAGTGTACCTAACGTACGACAACAATATAAGATTTGTATTAAAAAATGTGTTTAAATCAAAATTTGCATTTAGTGCCAAGTTGCCAAATTCCAATCTTGTAACATATGGCAATAAAAAAAATGACGACTACACATTGCGTTAATCTTTAATTTTACTTCTAACGGTACAATATAATATTTATAACTTAAAATTTGTATTTGACAAGTATTTGTAAACAAATTTTCCATTTAGTGACACGTTGACAGTTTCAAATCTTGTAACATATGGGAATAACAAAATGACGATTACACATTACCATAATCTTAATCTTAGATTTTACTTCTATAAAATTCTGTTCAATATAGAATTTATTATTAATCATTTGTATTTAAAAAATTTTGTAATCAAATTTTGCATTTAGTGCCACTTTGCCGGATTCAAATCTTGTAACATATGGGAATCAAAAAATGACGATTACTCATTACAGTAATCTTAATTTTAAATCTGACTTCTATACAATTCTGTAAGATATATAATTTACAATTTTAAAACTTTTTATATTAAAAGTTTCATTTAGTGGCACGTTGCCGAATTCAAATCTTGTAATAAATGGAAATAAGAAAAATGAGGATATTAGCGTAATGTTTTAGCTAGATAGGTTTAGTAATTAATAATCCCTGGTTCGTATATTATTTATAATTATTTTTAATTAAGTTAAATTCTTTTGAGTTTTTTAATTATTTGTATTCTTTAGAATTCTTTTGAAATGTATAGAATGCTTTCAAATCATTTTGAATTCTTTTAACTTCCTTGAAATCTTCTGAATTTTCTGCGGATACCCTGCATTCCAAATATTGTACTGAATTCCTCTAAATTCTCCGAATTCCCTGAATTCTCTTCATTCTATGAATTCAATACATTCCCGAAATTCAGAGAATTCTCAAAATTCCCTGAATTTCGTAATTTCTACGAATTCTCTGAATTAGTTGAATTCTTTGAACACCTGGAATTCTCTTAATCCTTCAAATTTCTCCGAATGTTTATACATTCTTTAAATTCTTCCAAATTCCTTGCATTTTTCCGAGTTCTTCTGTCTTCTTTATTCATAATGTGTCCCCTAAGGACACATTATGAATTTTACAGAAA
This sequence comes from Andricus kollari, assembly GCA_932074435.1. Taxonomy (NCBI): domain Eukaryota; kingdom Metazoa; phylum Arthropoda; class Insecta; order Hymenoptera; family Cynipidae; genus Andricus; species Andricus kollari. Next base: position 8,140 of record CAKNWW010298508.1, on the reverse strand, counting down.
ATCTTATATCTAGATTCTTATTTCTATTTTTGACGATAGCCCAATTTTGGACGTGTTAGCGAAAGAGTGAGCGAGTGATCAAAAGCGAGAGTCCAACCGAGAGAGAGAGAGAGAGAGAGAGAGAGCGATAACGCAAACGCATCTTAATCTACTTAAGCTATTACTTACAAATCTTTGCGCTTCCAATTTAAGCGACTTCCGTTTCCTTTTTCTATCACTTCTCTTGTACCTCCATTTTACCATTTTCTTTTTGTATCCATGCTTTCATAATTTCTCATTCGCTCTCCTAGCACCCTCCAACTCCTTCATCCACTCTTCCCCCAAACCATCCTCCCCTAGAATCTTTACCACATTCTCTTGCCAGCTTCCTTTATCTTCCATTCCTCTCCTACATCCTTCCCATACATGCTCCCATGGAAACTCTTCCCATTCACAGAGTATGCACTTCCTGTTCTCTTTCTTTTCCCAATACATACCTTCCCTTACCTCGTTTCCCAATCTAAACCTTGCTATTCTGGTCCGTCTTTTCTCTCCCCATCCCTTTTCTAAATACTTTGGTACTCCTTCCTTTTTTATCATCTTATACCATTTATTGTATTTTGATTCCTCAATCATCCCCCATCTTTCTATTAATTGTCTTTACCTCTCGCTTTTTTCAACTTCTTTGTAGCTTACTCCAGTCCTGTCTTTTATATCTTTTGCCTTAAAGAACTCCCTCCTTTCTTCTTCCCATCTCGTTAATTCCGTCGCCCACCCTCTCCTCTCTTCTACCTCCATCAAACACTTTCTCGCTAATTTCACTTCCTTTCCCTCCCACAGCTTCGTCTCAAAATTTCATGCCCTCTTTCCCGCTCTAGTACTTAATTTATCCCTTTGCGCTTCTTCGCTCACCATATATCCCGGCGTCCTCCAGTCTACCCCTAGCGTCCACCTTATATACCTTTCATGTAAACTCTCAATCTCTTTCCTTTCTTTCCATCTCCATATTTCTGCTCCATAACCTAATACTGGCCATACCAGCGTATCAAATAACCACATTCTCCTTCTCCAATTTTTTTAAACCTCCTTTTTCCTATTCCCCATATCTGTTTCATTACCCCTGCTGCTTTTTTTATCCTTTCTCTTATATGAGCACTATAATCTCCATTTGTTTGCAAGGTATATCCCAGATATTTAAACTCTTTGACTTCTTCTAATTTTATTCCCTTTTATCTCCTCGTCCATTTTTTCTTTCTTCCCCACCTTTTCTAAACCTCATTATCTTCGTTTTTTCTACATTTAAAATTAACTTTTTCCCATCTAAGTATTTCTCTAATCCAGTAATTAAGTCCGCCATCCCTTCTTCATCCTCTGCCATCAACACTATATCGTCCGCGTATGCCAGTGCATATATCTTCGCGCTCCCTATCCTAACTCCTCCACACCCTTTTCTCTTCATTTCTTCCTCTAAGTCTGATATTAATATATTTAATAAAAGTGGGCTCAGAGGACACCCTTGCCTTACTCCTCTCACCAACCAGAAACTATCTCCTACTTGTTCTCCTACCTTTATCTTGCTTTTTATTTATCTGAAAATTTCGGATACTCTCTTTATCAATCCCTCTCGTATCCCCTTTTTCACCATAACTTTTTCTATTTCGCCTCGGTCTAATGAGTGAAACGCCGCTTTTAAGTCTACGAACATTGCTATCATTGCCCCTTTCTCCCTTTTAATCTTTAACCTCCTCCCCTTCTCCTTTCTTTACTATTGGTATCACTACTCCTTCTTTCCATAACTCTGGCCAGCCCTCTCCTTTCCATACTCTATTGCACATTATTCATGTCCATTCCTCTAATTCTGTCACTCCATATTTCCAGACTTCATTCACTTTCCTCTCTACCCCTCCTAGTAATTCCATAAAATATTTTTTCCATTCTACCATCTAAATATCCTGGTTTACTTTTTTCCTTCTTCTTCTCTCTCTATTTACCACCTTCCAAACCTCTTCTTCCGTCCTAGCCTTCTCCGCTTCTTCCTCAAACCTTTTATTTTCCTCCTCTTTTTTTTAAATCATACAACTCAGTATACTCCTTCTTTTTTCTCCTATATTCCTCTCCACTACTTGTCTCTTTTCTCCATTTTCTTAATTCCCTTCTTACTTCCTTCTTCTTCTTTTTACATTCCTCATCCCATCCACTTCTATCTCCTCATTCACTAACTTCTTTTTTGCTTGTGCACTCTATTACTCTTTTTATTTCTCCTATCATTATTTCCATTTTCTCGTTTACATTTCCTTCTCCCATTTTGATATTCCTGACTTTTTCCTTAAACTTTTCTTTACCTTCCATTGACCAATCCCCTCTTCCTGCTCTTTTTACTTTTGCTTCCTTATTAGCCTTATTGTTATTACTCATTTCTCCATCTATTGTCACTATTATGGGAAAGTGATCCGAATCTACAGGGTGTTTTTTTTAACTTGAGACATCAAAATATCTTAAAATCATACGCATCCTATGGAAAAAATATCCGTAATAGGAACTTTTTATTTTCGAGGGGGAAAAGCGACTTTGAACAAAATTTACCTCACCCCATCCCCCAGGAGACATTGGGGGGTGGGTTTTTTTTTTCGTGAATCGAAAAAAATTTTTCGAACAAAACTTACGTATTTCATGAAGGAGAATCTGAATCTGTGATAAAAAATTGGGGTTCCCATTTGAAATTACAAAGTCCCCCCCCCCCCGCCTCCTCGGGGTGGGGTAAATTTGTTTGAAGTCGCTTTTCCCTGTATATAGTTCCCTACCTCTAGTTTCTTAATCTTCTCTCTTACCTCGTCGTTCACTACCACATAATCAATCACCGTTCCCCTCTTTCTTCCTGCCCGTGTATATTCCCCTTCTTCATCGCCCTCTATACTTCCGGTTAGAATAAACCATCCCATTTCCCCTAGACTCTTTAACAATTTCTTTCCCTCCACATTCAGTATTTTGTCTTTGGATTTTCATCCTCTCTCTCCATCCCATTCCCTTCCTCCTCTACCTCCTATTCTCGCATTAAAATCTCCTCCTATTATGAGCCTAATCTCTTGCTTATTTGCTTCCATCAGTTCTCTCATCTCTTATACTTTCTCCTGTATATCACTGTTCACATAAACCCCCACTATCTTCCACTTCTCTCCTCCCATATTTACCTCTTCTACTATTATTCCTTCTTTTTGCTCTTTCCTCTCTTTCTTATCTTTCCCTGTTATACATTCGTTCCTGACTCCCATCACCATTCCTCCCATTGCTCTGCCTTTTTTATTTTTCCTTTTTGCATGTTGAACTAGCCAATTGTAACCTCTTGGTAACCTTCCTCTTACTGTCTCCAATCCCCTTTCATCTAGCCACGTCTCTATCATCACTACTACATCCCATTGCGCTAAATTTCTCATAAAGTCTCTAACCTTCCTCTCCAATCCTGCTATATTCAAGTAACATATTCTCCATTTTTTCCTACTTTCTTCTCTCTTCTCTTTTTGTTTCTAACTATTTTTTATTTTCCTAAGTCCCGTTCCTTCCTCCCCTAGTTTCCCGGCATCTCATTTCTTACTAAATTTTCCCTTCCGTCGTCCAAATCCCACCATACACCTTCAATCTGTATTCTACCATACTTAACCCACGTTATTTTCCCTTACTTCTTTTCTCTTCCGCTATTTGCCTCAACTTATACTGCATCTTCCTTTCTACCCATGTCAAATCATCCTCTATTCTCTCCAAACTTCCATGTAACAACCTCTTCTTTGCGATCACTTCCCTTTTATGTTCCCATTTCTTTAGTTTCACTAGTACCATTTTTTCTCCGTTTCGCGTTTCCTTCCCTGTACTTCGAATTTCCTCTATCTCTACTTTAGCATCTATCCTTTTTAGCACATCTTCCACTCCTTCTTTCAGTTCCTTTCCTTCTAATCTTAGACCCTTTATCACTATGTTCCTATTTCTTTCTTCTCTCTCTTTCTTTTCTATTCTTTGTTCTATTTTTCTCAGCCTTTCCTTCTCCTCATTCCCACTCTCCCCACCTCTAAACTCCCGGTTTGAGCTTTCTATTTTTTTTTATTCTACCTTCCAACTTCTCTACCTTTTTATTAGGCATTTCCTGTTTTTGTAGTCTTTGCTCCAACGTCTGCATCCTTTTCTCTAACTTTTCCCTGACTTCTTCCCATTTCCTCATTTCTTTCCTAAGTTCGGTTCCTTATTTCCTCTCCCCGTTTTTCCTGCTTTTCTTCATATATCCCCATTACCTCTATCATCATCTTACGCATGTCATCTAACCGCGAGTTTTCTTCTGTTGGCCCTCTATGTTCAACTTTGTCTTCATCTTTCCCCTTGTCTTTCTCCCCCTCTTCATTTGGGTCTTTTCCCGGTGGCGTTCTGTACATTTTCTGATTTTTTAGGGTGGATCCTGCTCCTACCTTATCCTCACTACTTCCTCTCTCCGCCATGGCCCTCTTCCTGTTCACAAACCTCTCGATTGAACCAAAACTCTCCGCCCTCAATCTCTCCCTTTCTATTGTTTTCCTATATTTTTCTCTTTTTTCCTCACGCTTCGGCGTAGAGAACACTTCCTCGTCAGAGTTCCCGCTAGACATCAAACTGATTTTATTAATCTTCTTTTATCGCCCTACGTAACCTGCGTAACTTCTGTCGCCACTCTTATTTTTAAAGATTGAAGATTGGTGCCAAAGCTACTCGTACACTAGCGCAAGGAAAGTGTAACTAGTGGAAAATGCTAAACACTTATTTTTACAGCTCACAAAAATTGCATATAAATATTTCTTTTTTTTTACAGCAGTCGGTGCATTGGATTCTATTATTCCTCCAGGAAGCCAGATTATAATAATAAAACGGGAAAATGAAAAACCTCTGCATGATAAAGTTTTAGGGGGAACTCTGAAACATGTTTCCCGAGAACCATCAGTTGATAATGAACCACATGGACGTGCTATTGTAGTAGATAATAATGGCGATATATTTTATGCACGTCTCGAACCCGGCGGTGATTATAGTCCCCCTAATAATAATAATAGCAATGCTCGCGAATTCATGTGTTTAATAACAAGACCACCTCCACTGTATTGGTTAACAGGACTACTTAAGCCTTCAAATGCAAGACCTCCCAAGCCTACAGATGTAGTCTCCTTCGTTCATTTCACAGGGCCGGGCATTGATTTTGCGGGAGCGTTACAAAGGGCAACTGGCGATCGGCAATAAGAAAGTTTTCTACCCCCCCCCCTCTCAGAATCATTGAACATAAAAAGAAATATAGATATATATATATAACCTTAAGAATAAAAGTAAAATTCAAATTTTTTCTAATGCCGATGTTCTTAACGATTATTGTTACTAAAATAAAAAAAATACTTTCAATCACAAGCTTCTGAAAGGAAAAAAACTCCAACTGTATTTCTAGCCCAAAAAGAACTTGAAAGAAAATTGGTCAAAACTGTATAGTACAAAGTTTTTTTACCGCCATAGAAGATTTAAAAATCGTCTAAATAGACGATATCCGCGAAAATACCAAAATTGTTACCCCACCCCCTCAGTAAAAATTGATCCAAATGACAACTTTTTCCCCATAAATTACAATCCAATAGCACAAAAATTTACACAAGTTTGACTTGGATCGGGCAACGTGGATATTTTGAGTGGGTACATTTGCGAAATATTACTCCATATAATATACACACATATTACAACATACATTTTTACGTAATTGTACATATAGGGTTCAACATAATTATATTCAATACCTATTCTTAGTACTTTTTGTCCTGAATAGTTAAATAAATTTACCTCTTCGAGTTTTTGCTCTCACAAGTTCTTCAATTATATCAGAAAAATCTTTTAAACTCAAAATGTAATCAACTGATAGCATTGCGAGAGCCCTTAATCCATCCGCGGCCATGGTCGACCTCAAATATGTCTTATTCAATTTCAATTTTAAGAAGTTTCCTTCCGCGGGTAAAACTGTGACAGGAGTTGTTAACAAAAAATCCTAATTCCAATTGAGGGCCCCTTAGCCGCAGCGCTAGCGCCCTCTAGGCAACCGCACGACTATAGCCCACCTCAAATGCCGTCACTGCTCTAAATTAGTGACAAATTACCTAATTAAATCAGTGCTAATGATTTCAACTGATAAATAAGTTAATTTATAATTTCATTGATTGAAGTAGTAAAATACATTGTAGCAAGCTAACTTAACCTCAAAACTGTAATGAGCGTTGTGTTTTTCGTGTCTGTTGCTTTCTCATATAATATCACTATTCGTATAATTATGTTATAGTTATGTATAAAATATGTATAGTTATGTTACACCTGTCATATAGAATATAAATAAATAAATAAACTTTCTCGCATTACATTTAGTGAGTCAGTTCTATCTATAGCAATAAATATTAAAATTTCACTGACAATCGGATCCATGTGAAACGATTCGCGAAAAAAATCAATCTGAAAATTCTTTGAAATCTCATTTATTAATTATTTTTAAAAGGTTTGTTGTACAATAGCATTTTACATTAAATTTGTAAGTCAATAGTTATAAAACACAAATATCAAGAAATTATTTTATTTTTCGGTCTTACAAATATAAAACAATCGTTTTTTGCCAGTCTTTACAATTTCATAAGAAAATTCACACATTTTCATTTTTGTTGTATAAAATACGTATATTCAACATTTGTATTGTAATTCTTTTATTTTACAATAATCAGCTGGAAGTCAGGTTCTTCGAACGTAAACATCAGGGCCGTGTGAACATTGAGAGTGAACTGACACAAAACGCAACGTGATGCAGATATTCAGTTAGGGCGTTAGGGTACAGCGCTTTATCCCTATGCTACAGTTTTCTCACGCATCATTGAGCACGGCACTCCCCCCACGACTTCTCTCATTCGAAACCACCATGCGTCATCAGTTCTCGTAACGCACAAATCAAGTTTCCTGAAATCCAAGTTCGAGTGTATTTCTTTGTGTTTCTGATTTTTGTGTTGGTTTTAATCGCGTGACGTAATATTCATAGTCGACATCGTTGTTATTAATATTGACAAGTCAGCCTATTATGTTGACTTGTTTGGTTGTCGCGGGTGAAGACTGTTTGAATGTAAATTTTCTACATATCTGTTGCTTTGAGAGGTTCGAAGTACATAAATCGAGCTCTCTTCTTTTTTGATGGAATAAGAATGTTTTTTCTCAATATTTTTGTTGCTAAGTAATGAAGTATCCACATTTGGAAAATGCGGGAGAGACGTTTTCATCTTTCTTTAAAACACTGGTCAGCTTCTCTCCAGTGAGTTCAGGAAGAGAATTGATGATAACGCCATTGGAAACGATTGTTGAATCACATTCAAGCTCGATACAGCTTCATTTGCTTGAACTTTCAATCCTGGAGAAGCATTCACATAATTATTATGTTCCTCAAGGCTATTGGAACGGTGTCCAAATAATGGCGAAATTTTTTGATGCACTCGAATTCCGTCACTAAGATTCGATAACTCGAGATTAAGGTTTTAAAAAGCCACTTTGAATATGTTCTGCACTCCTGAAGGGATTGTGCGGTGACAGGACATTAGGCCAGTCTCTTGGTTTTCGAAAGAAACAGGATGACTGCTAAACCTGTAAAAAGAAACTAATTGAGGCGAATTGAGATAAATTCACTAGATCCTCTGTAAATCTCGCTTTGCAAAAATCGAATTCAAACATGTTGATTCGCCGCACTTCGCCCCAATTAGTTTTTTTTTTTTTACTGGGAAAAAGTGAGACTAAAGAAGTTTAGCAATGACGTAAAGTAGGAAGTATTGCCAAAATGCACTGTCGGTAACAGCCGAATGATTGACGATTACAATAATGTCACTGTCATTGAAACAAATAATTATTTCAATACCCATTCTCTCAATACTCATCCCGCTATACTCATTATTTCAATACATTCTCTCAATACTCATCCCCCAATACTCATCCCGCTATACTCATTATTCAATACTCATTCTCTCAATACTCATTCCCCAATACTCATTCTCTCAATAGTCATCCCGCTTTACTCATTATTTCAATACTCATTCTCTCAATACTCATTCCTCAATACTCATTCCTGAATACTCATCCCGCTATACTCATTATTTCAATA
>CAKNWW010298507.1:0-15665 GCA_932074435.1 Andricus kollari | reverse complement strand
TAAACTCGGTCAGTATGACCTAACAACCCATTCCACACACGATATTATAATTTTTTCTTTATATTGTAATAAAGAAACATTACACTATACAGTACAATACAATACAATACAATACAATATAATAAAATACAATATAATCAGAAACATGACAAGACAATACAATACAATTTTTAATTGAGGCATTCAAATACTGTCTGTTTTAAGATTTAAATGGTACGATTTCCGATTGAAAATCTTAATGGTTAAATAAATTATTTAAAATGTTTCAAAATTGAATAATTTTAATTTTAAACTATCAAATGTTTTAATTTTGAATATACTTAGTTTAAAATTTTTTAATGTGAATTATACCTACATTTGAAGACTTTGAAATAAAAGTTGTTAAATTTTGTTCTCTTCTACTTTTGAATAGTACATTTTTTAATGTTTTTCGTTTAGTGATCGATTAATTTTGAAAGCTTGGCAAATGTACGAAATTAATGTTTTGAGTTTAAAATTATTCAGTTTGAGAATTCAATGAAAAAAGTGGTTAGTTGGGCCAACTATTTATCTTCTAAGATATGGCACTGCTATTTTATTAGTTGGAACAACCATTTTCTTAGTTGCTGGTACTATCTGAATAGCCACTGCAGCCAGTGACGTAGCCAGGATTTGATAAAGGTCGGGGCTCGAAAGCCTGAACAGAAAGTTCGTTACTATTTACAGGGAAAAATTAGGGGAAAATTGTTTTTAAATCATGGAAATTCTACATTATCATTTACATTGTACATCCATTAAAATTTCCTAACATAATTTCAATTCTTCGTTATTTAAGACTACATGAGAGCCATTTGGTTCTATATAAAAGCGCCCTTTGATTTCTGACCAGATTATCAAGATTATTAATATCAGATTAAAACAGATGATTACATTATTCTTGTTATGAAATGTATTGTTAAAATTTGTATTTAATATTACACTTAGTATAATAATAACATGGTACCGCGAACGGGGGCAAAGTGGCGCATGTAGCGGAAACCGACCTTTTCTTTTAAATATGCCTCTTTCATCTTCATCTTTCATATTCCCCTGGCTAAGCCACTGACTCCAACTAATGGTAATTTTATACTGTGTCTTCAGTGGTTAGCGGTTACCCTTGGTTTGGAAAAGTCATCCAATTTTTCGTATTGCACCAAAAAATATTAAAAATAAAAATTAGCTTTGATTAATACTTCATGACTTCGCGGTTCAGAATATTTTCAACAACGTTTGTTCGAAATGCATATAAACCCGAATTTCGTGGATGTCACCCTCCTCGCTCCTGGCAAACTCGTCGCTCTTCATTGTGCATACCGAGCACAGTTTGTACATTGTCTGCAACTCGCATATACAAGCAATCCTCTGCAAAATACGTGCATGTGTGTGCAGAAGGGCGAGCAACGCGTAATGGTCAGCCGTAAAATATTTATCGCGGAAATTAGTCGCACGATGATGTATGCTCGCGTTCGTTTGCGAATCGCGTTGCGGTATCGTTTCGGCGGATGTGCTTGCAGCTGCCATTGTGTGTTTTTGAACTCGCGGCTGGCACACAGTTCACCCCTTCCGCTTTCCTCTTATCGAATTCGAAATATTTTCATCTGCGAGGGAAAATTTAAATTAGAATGCCTTTAAATTTATTGCCGAAAAATGTATACTAATTATCCTTTTTTTTTTGTTCCAGGTAAGTCATCATTTCACTCACCGGAACCGAAGTTAATGGCATCAAACGGTGAGTAACTGTACTAACTTTATTTTTTATTTTTTTTTTTGTAAATAATTCCTAAATTGAAACTTCATATTTTCAATATACTGGCCGTAACACAACATTCGCTCCACTTAAATCGACATTTAAAAAGGAAGGCTTAGTATTTCTTTTTTAAACACTTGTGATCGCGGCAGTAAAAATTTTAAGAATCGGTGGGGCAGGTCAACCAGGTGGCTACTAATCGGTCTTGGTGGGCGGTTGTCGCAGAAACGAGAAATGCGAGACGATTATAGACCAAGGAGTGACGAGAAAATAAAAAGATTCGACTGCCTTAGGAAATAAAATCGCGGGTCACGCGACCCGGACATTACAAATTACTTTCCATCCACTTCGTTGTCGACCTGCTGCAGTCTAGTTTGTTTCATTTTAAACACAGCCTAAACAACCGGTCTTATAATTTAAACAGTCAACTTAAAGAAAAAAATTTTACAATAATTCATCAAAGATTTTCGGATCATTTCATTAAGGATTATAATTAGAAGATTTATAAATTAGAGATCCTGATTGTTTTCTTGTTCAATATGAAAGCACGTTTTCTGAGGTAGCCGCCCTTTGCTATTACATGCTATTTAGTCAGCGGCCTCCATACACCGCGTTTCATTATTTTTACGACTCTGGCAAAGCCAAATGCTTAAGAGCCTCTGTTCCAATTCTCCCTTTCCATAGCCATACTTCGCTTTTCGATGGTTCTCAACACTTAAAAAAGTATTTTATTCTTATTCCGACATTTGTTTCAAATATAAAACATCCTTAGAACAGGGATAGGACAGGGGTAGATCATTATAATTATTACTTTATAAATTATCCGGTGGAAATCAGTTCTAGCATTGCTGAAACGAAAAAAGTTTTCAAGACGGGGACTGATGTCTCATTGTCAGAAAAGTGGTATGTTATGAAAGTAGTGGCAAAGATGTGGATGGGGGTTGTGCAGACGAATACAATTTGAATAAGTGAGAGAGGACTGGCGGTTAGAAAATCCACGAGGGACATCCAACTTCCTAACTGTTTGACGCTCATCCACTTCGCTGGATACATTAGCATTGAGAAGTGCCAGAAGTTAACATAGCGTGTCATTTCGATGTCTCTTTAACCGGTCGCTATCCGCCCCCTCTTAACGCGAATATAATATCGTAAACCATGCGGAAACGCGGCCACCGCGTTATGTCATGACACCCGACAAGTATTGTTTCAATTACAATCTCTGCCTTAGGATATACCTACCACTACCTGCAAGAGAACAGGGATTCAAAAAGTTCTCTCTCCCCAATATTGGATTATGATTCTGAATAATTTCATTGATTCAATGCAAATTCTACCAGTGAATGACCTGACAGACATATTTCAAAATGACTGTTTATGGCGAGGCTGCATCTGAAGTAATCCTTATAATTTAATTGCGAATTGGTAAAGTCATTTTCCTCAGTTTATAGTCTAAATCACTTGAAAAAAACGGGGTTCGGTGTAAGATCGGGATCCTGATGTGTTCTCAAGCGGGGAATTGACAAAATATAAAACCCCTGAATTCCTCCTGTCTCTTTGAAGATGAAACTAACCTCCCAAGTAAACCGCGGAAATGCACATCGACGTCTGGTGGGTCGGGGGTTGTTTGTTGGATGCAATGACGTAGCGCAGTTGTAGAGGAGTTGGTGGCGCTAGGTTTCCATGAGCGTATCGATTCCCGGAAGCGAGGCAAGGAAACCAACCCCGTACCAGCGACGACCGCTCTCTCTCCCCCGACCATGCTTGCCCTCGAGGCACCGCACGCAGCGCCAACGGCAGCACCACCCCCCGCCCTAAGCCGTTACGCCCCAACCCTTCTCTTCCTGTGCTCAACCCCTCATCCACCCCCTTCAAGCTAACTTTCCAGATATGAATTAACAGAGTTACGGAGCTTCTGCGGTGGGGGTGGTGGTGTTAGGAGGATCCAACAGCCGAGTTATGCGGCTTACTGATTCGAAAATCTTTCGGAGGTCTTACGCTTCCATTCATCAGGTGAAGTCTATGAAATCTATTCTACGTATGATCTGTACAAATTATAACGGAGGAAGCTCTCGAATTTGTTAAAAAATTAGTTCCAGTCAAATACTTATCAAATTTCGCAATTCTTTCTGGTTTTTCAAAATGTTTGGCCTAAGTTGTAGGAGTAGAATGTTACGCGTATGAAATTGTAAAGAGGGATAACGATCACCCTGGCAAGTTTGATACTGCTGCAGTGGGTTAGTGCAGTCACGCCGGTGCATCGGGGGTATTGGACTGAAGAAGGGGCGGCAATACAAGAGCCGGGGGTGGGGTAGAGGAGAGCGAGGGGTGGCGGTGAAGGGCATGGGGTATTAAATCATAGAGCCGAGCGCCTGCCGCCGGTTTACTGCCGGATAAAACGCAGTGACTGTTATGTTATGGACCACCTGTATGCCTCGACCCTGAACTCGAGCCGACTGAAATCTATATAGGGCAGAAAACAGCCCCCGCTCCTCGCACGCCAGGGACCCCCATCCGTGAATACGTCTCGTCTTCCTCTTCCGGAACAAAACAGCAAGTCATATTTCCTTAGATTTTTTATCCAAATTTCCCAACTGTTGCAAATTACATTATTCACAGGCTAGAATAACTTGGTACCGAATAGTATCAAGTACATGTTTGAAAGGGAAAGGGTTAACCTTGCCGACCTTGGTACTGAGTTTTCAGTTTCACAGATGGTTATCCCCGATTATATTATAAACATACATGTATTACGTCCCTCGGTTCGACGTACACACAAGGCGAATTATATTTATGCGTATAAGTACGTATATATCGGCGGTGCCATATCTGCCTTTGTACGCCAAGTGGAGTCGCGACTGCTTATCTCGACCGCTGTTACAGTGCCCGGCATTAATACAATAAAGACATTCTCAATGGGAATTAATCAGATATCTACCGTACCTCAAGCCTTACCTGAGTGTACCCCTCTTATTCCCCTTTCCGCAATCTCCCCCAGCTCTTTGAAACCGGCGCGGCAGCACCGCTGTCCCGTGACGGTAAGGCACGCTTTTATTTCTTGCAAGTTGGTAACCGCACCGAGGCAAATGGAGATATTACGCGGCGAATTGAATGCATTGAAATGCTCCTCGCTCGTGACTGAATGCTTGGGGGTTGGCCGACACGATAAGGTTTTTGAGGAATGAGGTGAGCGAAGGTTATCAGCGATGTTTTTTGCTTTTTTCCTTTTATTTTAAGGATATTTCGAAATATTGGGGTGAATCCAGTCCAAACAGTTTTTGATAATTTTCAACTGTGGAATATTTTTCGAAAAAAACATCTGAAAGAGTATGAGAGAGTATAGATATATTTAAAGGAAAAAAGTGAAGAATATTGACGAATCACGCGACCAGGTCACGGTTCCGTGATCGGATCGAGTTTCGGTCGGCGCTCCCCAATGTTTAACTCGTATGAGAACGAATGCCCCTGACAGTTATCCTCGTCTGTGGAAGTTGACACCCCCGCGTCCCTGATCTAACCCCAATGCGTTCCGGTGTTATCAACCCCTGAAAACGGTCATAAACATATCGAACTTTCACTCTCTCTCTCTCTATCTTTCTTTAGAACCTCCTTCCGCCTCTCCTTCGTGCCGACCTGCCTCAACCGAAATGTTAGGCGAAACTGCGCCGTAAATAACTTCTTAAGTGTACCATCGCCGCTGTCGACCCTCGCTCGTTGCCATTTACCTACCAGCAACCCTTAAACCGCAATGTTAAGGTTGAAAGTAATAGATATGTCTTCCAGGAACGAAAAATACAGTTTAGGGGACAATAAACTTACTTTTGGTATCAGATGTAGCATACGTGGCAAAGAGAAAAGAATTACTGAATACAAATTTTTATGTAGGATAATTAGTAATTAGTATAGTTGTCATTAAAGAGACACTAGTGATTGGCACATTCAATCTATTTGTTAGCAAAGGTTTCACTAGTACTTGACATATATGACACCTGATATTTATGATACGTGTTTACTTTTCGTGAGCATCGGTGTAATTAAGTAGTTAGCACAGTTGTCACCTAGTTGTTATCATAGGTGTCACTTGGTAGTTGATACAGGTTTTATTTAAAATTTAACTCATGCTTGTCACATGTTAGTTGGTCCAGGTGTCATCTAGTATCTAACACACGTATTCGCTAGTAGTTAGTACTGATGTATTTTAGTTGCTAGTTATCACAGTTGTCACCTAGTAGTTAGAACATGTGTCATCTAATAGTTGATCCAGATTTTATCTAGTATTTTTAAGATTCCTCTAGCAATTGGAACAGTGTCACCTAGTAGTTAGCACAATTTTCACCTAGAATCTACAATAGATGTCATATCTATTTTTTATCCTAGAAATCACCTGGTAGTTGGTTCAGGTTGTATCTAGTATGTAACACATCGTTTCCATAGTATTAATGAAAGGTGTCACATGATAGTTGTCCCTGGTCGCATGATACAGTCATATAGTTATTAGCATAATTGTCATGTAATTTTTATCACAAACTAACTAGTACGGGTGTCAACTAATAACTATTATAGTTTAACTACTCATTACTACATGCTACTAGTTACTAGTATTAACACAGGCTTGAAATACTAGTTACCAGCAAAGGCTGACTAATAGTGAATACAAGTGTCCACTGGCAGAATGTAAATTCTTACGGTCCTTCAACTGACCTTGGTCTGTTCCCTCGATCTCCATTAGTATCTCCATTTCAAACAGATATAAAAGGAGATTTCGGGAATACAAATGATTTTAGTAAAGGGGATGAGTAATTATGTTTTATCTTTAAATTTCATCCATTCTTTATCTTCCTTTTTTAATTAACCCAAGATGCGAGGAATTATGAGAGAAGAGAGGGGCTCCAAAATAGGAAAGCGAAGCAAAAGAAGGGTGGAATCGTTTCTTTGGAGGGCGTCGGCGATAAGGGTGACGTAGGGCGTCGCGGCGTCCGTCAACCTCGAGCGGGGGTTGGTTCTAACGGGGTTGGTGGCACGATTTTGCTGGCGCGTCGGAGACGTTTCTCCTTGTCCCTCTTTCCGGAGTAAAAAGGGATAGCCGCAGGGTCAAGGAAGAGCGCAGTCGCGAGCTTCGCCCCCCGCAGACTCCAAACAGAGGCAACCCCCCCCTCGTGAATGGCGACCCTCACAAACCAATCGTATTCCCGTTTTCATCCCTCTTTGAACCTTTTCCCTCCACCATCCTTCTCACTCCTGACTGCGTGCGCGCTTCGTTACAAACGCTCTCGCCGGTCCTTTTCTTCGTGAATTACTGTGACTAGATCACATATAAGGACGGGGACTTGGAATTAGATGGCGGAACGTTTTCGATAACGATAATATTTGGTAGAGAGTAGTTGACGACCGATTATCTCGGATTTGATAATCCCGGTGGCGAATTATAGTTTTCGATCTTTGATGACAAATTCATTTTATTCTTTTACTTCCTCTGTAGATATTTCTCAGGATACAATTTTTTAACTTGGATACAGAAAATTAAACGTTTTATTTAATACATAAAAAAATAAAACTAATGATTTTGAAAATTACACAATACACGTATTTTAAAACAAATGCTTTTAAAGTAAAAGTTTTTCAAGTTTTTTGCATTTTTTGTGTTTTGCAAAATTACGTCTTCTAGTTTTTTCAGAAATTTAATGTTTGTAGTGTATGACAGCAGCTAGAATTTCAATGAATATAGCGACTGCTTCACTGATTTCACAGATTGAGTGAGTGGATAACAGGTTCAGGGTGCACTTTTTTCCCCTTTTTTTCTTAGTTTCCCTTTTTTCTTGAAATTCCCCCTTTTTTTCTCTATTCTCAAAAAACATTCCCTTTTCTCTTTAAATATACGATATTTGAATCACGCGGAAAATTCTCTGAAATTAGTTACAATACCCATTATCGAATAATAATTAAAGCAATTGTAGCACTTGAATAAATTATTTATGAATTTTTCCTATTGGTTCAAAAATTATGACGAATTTATTATATTTACAGCTTTTACTAGTGAACAGTAATAATAATTTACGAAATTTAAACATACATTTTTTGCTCAATAACAATTTTTTGAAAATGTGCAACAAGATGTTTTTTTTTGTATTGAGTCATATGCACACATTTAAAAAAAAGTTGAATATGTCGAACCTGAAATTTATTCAGCTTAAACCAAAGAACCATTTTATCATTTTGCTTTTTCGGAAAAAAACTTTTGTCGTGACTTAGGATTTTTGGGATTTCATACTTTTTTTTGCGATTTTGGAATGCCATAAACACCAAGAAAAAAATGTTTCCCATGAATAAAAAATAATAACATGTTTCTTTGGTTCTAGCTGAAGAAATTTCAGGTTCGAATCAATCCGAAAAACATGTTTTTGTTCATTTTCAAAAAATTCTAAATAAGGCAAAATTTATTTTTGACTTAAAAAAATGATTAACTGTAAATTTAAAAAAGAGAACAGAAGATATTAACTGATTTCAAAATTTTGTTTCTTTACTTGTTTTGGATGTCGACCCACAAATGGCTATAAGAATGTAGTTTTAAATTTATATTGAAAGCATTAATTATAGTAAGGAAGAAATTACAAATCTTGGAAAGAAATATTTATGAGAACGATGTTAAACATATTACAATTGTGTATTTGACTAATTTTATTTATTTTTTGACTTTTTTACATTACTGCAGGGTGCACAGTCTTCCCCTTTTTTTCTTAGTTTCCCCTTTTTTCTTGAAATTCCCCTTTTTTCCCTATTCTCAAAAAACTTCCCCTTTTCCCCCTTTTCTATTTAGGAGAAAATAATGTTATTATTACATTTTTAGTTCAAATAATTAATTTTTAACCCAGGAAAAGGGAATTATCAACAAAAAAGTTCAATTTTATAACAAAAATGGAATAGCTGCATTTTTAGTAAAAAAATTAATTTTAACAAAAAACGAATTTTCAATTAAAGTTTGTTAAATTTTTAACCAAATGAATGAACATTTAACTAAAATGATGCATCTGTAATTAAAAAATTAAATTTGTAATCAAATAGTTCAATTTTCACCCAGACGAGGAATTTTCTACCAAAAAGAAAAATTTTCAACAAAAAATAGAATAGTTTAATTTTAACTTAGAGAAATACGTTTTTAAACAAGTAGAACAAATTTTCAATGAAATAGTTGAATTTCCAACAAAAAAATTAAGTTTCGACCCCAAAGATTAAATGTCTAGAAAAAAATCGACTTAAAATGGAATAGTTAAATTTTTCGTAAAAAAAAATTCTTGATAAAAAAAACTAATTTTCACCCAAAGAAATGAAATTTTAACCAAAAGATTAATCTTCTACTAAACAAGAATAATTTTCAAGTATATGCATCAATTTTCAACCAAGAAGGTTAATTTTCTACTAAAAAAAGACAAATATTTAACAAAATAGATGAATTTTTTACTAAAAAAGATAAATTTTCAACAAAAATAGAATAGTTTTATTTTAGTTAGAGAAATAAGCTTTTACGCAAAAAAAAAAACAATTTTTCAACGAAATAGTTGAATTTTCAAGCAAAAAAATGGATTTTCAACCAACATGACTAATTTTCTACCAGAAAAGAATAATTTTTCACAAAATGCATGAATTTTCAACCTAATACTTTAATTTTTAATGGGATTTTCAACCTAATAGTTCAAGCAAAAAGGTGATTTATCCACCAAGAAGATTAATATTTTACGACAAAATACAAAGTTGCAACAAAATACAGAAATTTTTAAACAAATAGTTGAATTATTTTATTTTTTTATACGATATTTGAAAATAAAATATTTGAATTACGCCTCGAATTACGTGGAAAATTCTCTGAAATTAGTAAGTGTACCTATTATTAAATAATAACCTAAGCAATTATAGCACTTAAATAAATTATTTATAAATTTTTCTTATTGGTTGAATAATTATGACGAATTTGATATATTTACAGCTTTTACTAGTGAACCAAAGAAAGATTGTATCATTTTGCTTTTTCGGAGAAAAACTTTTGTCGTGATTCGAGATTTTTGGGATTTAATTTTTTTTTTGCGATTCTAAACGTTATAAACAACAAGAAAAAAATGTTTCCCATGAATAAAAAATAATAATATGTTTCTTTGTTTCAAGCTGAATAAATTTCAGGTTCGAATCAATCCAAAAAACATATTTTTGTACATTTCCAAAAAATTCTAAATGAGGAAATTTGTTTTAATTTTAAAAATTTCAAATTGTAAATTTGAAAAAGAGAACAGGAGATATTAACCGATTTCAAAATTTTTTTTCTTCACTTATTTTGGATGTCGACCCACAAATTGTTATCCCTCTCAAACGATGCGATTAATTTTAGAATTTTTACTTCGCTCTACTGAAGACTGTAGTTTTAAATTTACATTGAAAGTATTAATTATAGTAAGGAAGAAATGACAAATCTGTGTATTTAAATAATTGTGTTGTTTTCTGACTTTTTTATATCACTGTGAATGAATTTCCAACGACCTAAGTATATCCAATTTTTAAAAATAAATTCTTGAATGGCAGAAATTATTGAAAATTATTTAAAAATATAACATTTATTATAAAAAGGGATTGTTCTTTTCGACATGTAAAAATACATATTTAATCTTTCCCTTATTTTCCCCTTTTTTCGTGAGAAAATTACCCTATTTCCCTTTTTTTGAGCTCCTTTTACGTTATGATCCCTGCAGTTTTTATCTTGGCTATTATTAAAATTTAAAAAAACAAATGCAACGTTAAACTAAATAGTGGCCTGACAATTCAAATTAGTAGCTTTTGCTAAACAAATGTATAAGATCTTTTCAATATTAAAAATGAAATTAATGAATTAAACAGTCATTTATCTCGGGTTGAGGTGAATTTTATGGAATACCTTTTATCTGGGTGAAAGTCAGGGCCGGCGAGTGTACCGATGTCGGAAAGGGATATCTGGTTCGTGCTCGGTCGTCGCCTAATGGAAACGTCGCTGCATCGCTTACCATATTTTGGATCTTGATCGACGTGATCGAGCCGGTCAGCAGGTACGATTTGCAATTATTGTCGGCGCTTTATCGGCCTCCACCTGTCGCTCTGTCACTGATAGATTCGTCGTGCGACTTAACGTATAGGCGCGTTTCCAAACGTGCGACAGATCCGAATATATATTGTATAAACACGCGCGTACACACTACGTTTATCGCTCTCAGTTTTCATTTCCTGATAGATATTAATTTACTGTTTGACAATATAGCTTGATTACTACTCTAAACAAATTATTTAATTAAAAAAAAATTTAATTAAAAATTAATAAAAAATTAAAAATTAATTAAAAAAAAAATGTGTGTCTTCCTATCTATTAGTCAGTTTGTGTGTTTTGGTGTAAGCCGTGATGCATGCTGACTTTGTCAAGCTTTTCAGCTCGGGTAATTGCTACAGAGATTGATCAGCGCCTGGGTCGGAGACTCGGAGCGGTGTTGTGGGACAAGTATGTTTCAATAACCATCATGCGTCTCCCATATTGATCTAAAATAGATCCCTTCTCTTATGAATCCTTTTTCTTAACCCTATAATATAAATTCCCGGATACCCTTATAATAAGTGGAATTTCTGATCAACATTCTAGAATCTTATTAAAAGTTGATGAAAGAGCCTTGTTTCTAAATTTGCGTTTTTAGGAGAGGGTCATTTTCTGCACGACTGGAAGAGGTCGCCTTTTGTTAGGAACGCAATTTCTGCCTGGCCACTCGGCTCGAATCGATCTTGTCGATGGTCTCGCCCTCTCAAATACACTTTTCTTGCACACTTCTCACACTATCCTTGCACTTAACGTTATATATCCGCGAGCGAGAGGCGAAAGGGTGTGCATGCGCTTTACACAGCCTCAGAGATTTATATCTATATATAATAAAAGTAAGTACATCGGACGAATATCGGAATCGCAGCTTCCGGGTGAGAAATAAAGAAAACGGAACGGGACAAAACAGCTGACGCCATGGCTGCCGCCAACGTTTCCGCCCTTTCTTCTCTATTTCTCTTTTCTTTTCATATCCCCCACTTGCCTCAGCCCCACCCCCACACCCCCTGTCGGTTTCGCCCCAAGGGATTTAAAAACAATTCGGTAAATTGCATCCTGGTCGGAACGAGCTGAGAATGCACTCCGCCGCAATATCGCGGTACAAAGCAGAAATACGTACGAGTTTCTTCAGTAAATAGTCGAGATAGGAAGGATTAAGGGAAAATGAAAGAATTTTCGTTTCCTAAAAATTGTTTTAGTGTAATCAAAAAATTTATATTTTTTTCAAAATAACTTCTCAAGTTGGATAATAATTTAGGAGCCGTTAATTGGATTCAATTCTGTATTTTATTGTTGTCTTTATAGGAAATAAAAATGGCGAAGCAGTTAGATAAACAGAAAATAAATTGTCCCGAGGAAAATATGTCACGCCCTCACAGATGTTACTGCTTCCGCTGGAAAATGTAGGATATTTACGGCTCCGGAAATAGAAATAGAAACAGTTGAGCAACTATTTTCTATTCCAAGCGAATATTATTCGACGAGTGTTGGACAATACAGTGTTTTCTCGTTCGATCGACGATCGAGTTTACTTTCCTCTACAGTTTTGCAAATAACGCACGGCCGGTTGTTAGTCTAGCTACTTCCGGTACTCAGGACCCCACCTATATATCAACTACTATCGATTTTCAACTGTCCATGCTTAAAAAGCATACCTGCTTGACCGCAAATATGTTTTTAAATCAAAAGTATACAATAAAAACTGTACATCTATGAAAATTGACCGAGAAATCAGGGACTGTTTACTGAAATTCCAGTATGGGTCAAATCAACCAAGATTTTCACTGATTAGTGAATAGTCATTGATTGCCAGTGAAATGTCTCTGATTTCAATTAAGATAGTCAATTCTTGAACTGTATGGGTACTTTGCAAAGAGACTTAAAAATGACAGCTTTGGCTTTATGATTGGAATGATAAAGAATCTATTAATTAAATCTGAATCAAAAAAGTTTGATGATAATTTTGCGCGAAGTAGGTATGTGATTGCGAAAGCGGTCAACCTTTGAGTCTCGCGTTTTAACGGCCCACGGTGCATAAATTAATCCAGAAGCTCGATATCGTTTGATTTGCCGCCGCGCTGCCATGTTCTTCAGTGCATGTGGTTCACTCCACATTTTTATCCCCTTCCTGCCTCTACCTTTTCTTTTGCCCCACCTCTTTAATGCACCGCTCTATGCAGAGGACGAAGCAAATACACCTTATGCCCTCAGCCACCTTGATATACACTTTTTATGGTCTGATGCTAGTATTAATTTCCTTTGACGATACTGACAGCCGAGTGGGACCGGCCATTATTCCAAAGCGACAAGTGAACCTATATGTATTCATTCCTGTCAATCTGTGCATTTTATAACAGTATAATTCCAGGGCGTCACTTGTAATTATAAGTGCTCTTAAAAGCAATACGAACAATATATGCAGGTAATAAAGCGAGTTTAAGGGTGAATGGACAACTGAGTGATTGGTTTGATATTAGGCAAGGTGTTAGGCAAGTATGCGCTATGTCCCCTTGGGTATTTATTATAATCATGAATAATAATAAGAATGGCCCTCTTTGACCAAGAAGGTGTGGATCTCGGGACAGTGAAATGCGTGGGTTGGCGTTTGCGGATGATAAGGTTGTTACGACCGAATCAGTTGATGGCTTGCAGAGAATGTTGAGTAGACTGAATACTAGCATGAAGAACATGGGACTTAAGATTAACCTGAATAAAACAAAAATTATGGTGTTTGCAAGAAAGGGTGAGAAAACAGTATGCAACATTGCCTTAGACGAAGAGAGGATAAAACAAGTTGATAGCTACGTCTATCTTAGAAGTTTCCTTACTACTTATGGAAAGAAGGATGGAGAGATAGCCAGGCATATAAACGAGAGTAGGAAGGTTATCGGCAGCATAAAAGCAATTACGAGGTTAAAAAATTGAACAGCTGAAGCTGAAATGGCAATATATGGACCTGGACCTACCAAGAAAACGATAAGAGTAAAGTTAACGTGGTTGACATGTAATTCTTGCGGATTATATGCGGTAAAACGCTAATGGACAACGTCAGTAATGAGAGGATTTTTAAAGAATGTGGTGTAGAAGAAAGACTGTTTGAAAAATGTGAACAAATTTGTTGAGATGGTTTTGTCATGTTGAGGGAATGAAAGAAAAACGATTAACGAAACAATTGTATCTAGGTAAAGTGAATGGTAGCGTACCCGGAGGCAGACCGAGGAAAAAATGGTGGGAATGAGTGAATGAGACCCTAAAATGAAAAGATATAAAAAAACAAAAAAACACAAGAGCTTGTATGACAAGTTGTATGGATGTAAAGAAAGCTAGAGTTGTGTGTTTGCGTATTTTTGTCTGATCTATGATAATCTGTGTCAGTACTGATGCTAAGAATAGTATCGGATGATAATCTGTAATATAGATCGTCACATCTTTTCATTATAACTATGGTAAAAATTTGTGGCTCACTTATAATCTTGAGAATTACTTTCTATTGTAAGATAAAACGCTCTTCTGGGTTGGAAATCAGAAATTGACTATCAGAATAATTATTCATTCACAGTGATCCATTTCGGCATCATGAACTAAATAAACTTTTCCTCTAAAAAATGTTAGGAATATACTGTTTCTTACTTTATTAGGAAATCTACTTATAGTTGTACTTATATTACACAATAGAAATATTCGTTATAAAAGCGATAATATTCCACGATTATTGGGAACAAATATTTCAATTTTAATAGGAAAACTACCAATGGCTGAGGAAAAATTCCCTATTATATTTTGGGTTATTTCTCACTTTATACTGGAAAAAATTACTTCACAAGTAGGAAAATTCTAAAAAGTATCATGCGGTTTCTTTATTCCCTGAGTGATTGGGAAAATTACTATGCATAATGGAAATATTACCTTTAAAACTATAATTCTTTCTAAATTATTCAAAAATACACAATTATAAGGGAAAATAAATTTTTCCATCCAAAATAGAGAATTTCACACACAAAATTGTTGGAAATATTCTCCAGTTTGTTTGCGGTGTACATTAGAAGTTTGGTTTTAATTCCTTATCATTAACTTGTGTAATCGTCTTATTCTCTCTATACTATTCCCTAAATTTAAATCGTTATAAACTAATTAATGACAGAAAGTAGTGAAATATTATAGGCATTAGAAACATCAAAATGGGAGTAATTCCAAATCAAAACGTTATAAATTACACAATTTAAAATTTGAAAGTCTTCAGAGTTTAAAGTTATGAAATTCATTCGTCCAAATTTCCAGTTTAGACAATTTATATTTGAAAATATTCACAGTTGATGAATCTAAACTCAAAAGTCTTCCAAATTTTAAAATCACAAATATTAAGAGTTACAAATGTAAGAATTGAACGTCATCAAAATTGAACAATATCATACAACAAATTTAAAAGTCAAATAATTTAAATTAAGAAATTTTCTTTATTGAAAATTTTTGGATTTTAAATTCTTAAAATGTAAACGCTTTAATTCGAGGCTAGGAAAAATCTAGTATATATAAAGATTTGGATGTCGGGAAAACGGTGAAGATTAAGAAGATCGTTTAATTCCGATAGCGCATATAGACGCTTTGTTTTTCTCGTTTGTTTCTTCAGTTTTTCCATTGCTCTCTTTCACTCCTCTTTTTATGCCTTTCTTATTTTCTTTATTTCTATTTTTTTTCGTTTTCTATATCTTTCTCATTTTCCTTTTTTCTATCCCTGTCTTCTTTTCTCATTGTCTATCTCTCTCTCATTTTCTCTTGTTCTACCTCTTTTTCATTTTTCTCTCTCTCTCT
>CAKNWW010298503.1:0-12336 GCA_932074435.1 Andricus kollari | reverse complement strand
CTGCCTGTCTGGAAACCCAGTATAATGTAGCGTGGTTTTCGCAATTGAGTTGACGTTTTCACAGTCCATATATGTCTTGAGGTGGTGGGGAGCAGGGGGTATTCATGCAATTTCCATGAGCGAAAACTCATGGTTGTGAGAAAATCTTGTTCAATAAAGTTCAGCAACTGTATCTTTTGCTGATCTGAAACCATTACATATGGTATCATCCATCCACTTTATGAATCAAGATCTTAAATTGCTCTTCGTTTCCTGGCGCTTGTCGTGCCTGAACATGGCATTTAAGTCATTGCGTGATCTTGTCAAGATAAGTTCATGCTTTGCATTCACAACGACCTTTCGATAGTCTTCAGCAAATTCCAGGATCATACTAAGCGGTATAGTAACATCAAAGTATCCCTCATCATTGGTAAGACGTTTTGTTCCTTCCGGGATGTCGAGCCATCCTACATTCTCCATAAAATAAATTTGTCCAGGCGTAAGTGAGACGTAGCCCTTTATGGTGCTAGTGAGACCGACATTCTTGCAGCGATCAATCTCAATACCATTGAGTTCATAGCGAACTTCATCAAACAGATAGCAGATGGCATTGCTCACTAGCGCTGTACCAGTAACAGCTGTAACTCCATCAGGCCTTGTTAGTCTTCCATACACATGCAGTCAACTCTTGCTGGGTAGTGTACACAAATCTTGATGCTGGACAGCAATTCAAATTTCATCACTGTTGTTGAATGATGATGAGGCATAAGGCTGATGTGCGTGAATCTCATAGTAAGCTATAGACTCATCAAATCCCACTGGTGTTTGAATGTTTAGTATTTCTTCCATTTTTATTACAACAAAAGAAGACGATAAATATCTTGAATGGACGTTTCAGTTTATTTTTCCACGAGGTTTGATCTTCAGACCAAGCTGTGTCAGAAAGAGCATGTTCTGTGGTGTTAGATCCTTGCGTGCTGCTTGAGAACTGGTTTGCATTTGACATGTTGACGCTCTTATATATACTCCTTTGCGATTGTACACGATACCCATTATGATAATGATTTGACGTGTAGTTGTATTGTTATCACCTCTCCTCGGAAATTCACCAAGTCACCGCCCTGATCAACTATGCGGAGCTGAATTTGATGTATTGCCTTCAGGCGATTGGAAGGTAAATGAAATTTGACGGTACTTCAACGATCTTATATCCTGGTGGTACAACAGGAAAGAATTCATAAATCGTGTGCAGTTTGCGATTATTTATGTAAGCTCCAGTAGTGATATTGCACTCAAATCGTAAAGCATTCACTTTCAGTATAGCCACAGGTAGATCAGAAGTATGAGTCTTATTGGCTTCGAGAATACGCGGAGCGAATCCCAACAATCGTCCAATAGAATCCTGAGGTTGAAAGTTCACTTTGCGATCACACTTTATCTCGATGCGCAATGTGTTATTATTTGGCTTGATGTTTATTGTAATAGATTTTATTCTTTCCAGTGCCAACGTTGGGAATTGCATTGAATGTGAGCATTTCAACGAGTCCAAGTACATAGTTCTTATGAGGAGAGAGTTCTATTGGTGGAAAATAATCTGAGTCTAGCACCGAAGAGTTTCCTGTTATCGTGAGAGTAAATGATTCATCCATGATGATGTTCTTCTCTGTAATAACTTTAGACAGTTCATTACACACTCTTATATAGACAGTATTTATCTTTTATATGCAATTGTCCAGATCGAAATTTTAAGCACAAGTGTCCACATTCAACACTGTCATAGTCCTGATATCTCTCATGATTGTACTTTATGACGCTACCAACACTTAGGTAATCTACAAGATCCAAAGGTGGACGAAAATTACCGAAACTGTCAAAGTATAGGACATTATCACCGATCTTTCTATAACTTACCCAGTGGGTACCAGGGCCGTGACTATCATCAAGATTAACAATAGCTGACTCAATTTCGCGGGATCCCTTTACTGGTAGTTGATTGCGCATAAATACTCCACGAAAATGTGGAATCTTTAGAGCTTTAGCATACTTGAACAGATCGGTATCAGTGAGTGCATGGTGAGGTAGCTTCACTGCAAGTTTTTGGCACTGTCTTAGACGAAGTCCCTGTCCTTTTCGGTAAGGCTTCATATGAAGACCTAATCCTTTTCTATAGGGTCTTAGGTGTAAACCTCTTCCTAGAGCAATAGCCTCCATTGTATTGTTATGACGTTGAGCTTCTGTCAGTTGTCGTTTTGCTGCACTAGCATCGTTCACAGCTTTAGCTACACCTGCTGCTCCACCAGTGAGAGCTCCAAGCGCAGTGAGTCCAGCGAAAATTGGAATCAGTGGCAAAACACCACCGATTTTCGAAGGGATTGGTAGAACACGTGGATTTTGCCACTTTTGCATCACTACTTCGTTTCATTGCTTTCTTGGCTGCATTCACAACCTTTCTAAAAGCTATTAGTTTATTTTTTGCAGCTGGTTTCTTTTTCACGCTAGGTTTCCTCTTCTTTGAACTGGGTTTCTTCTTCAACCCCATACCGAGTTTCGCTTTGGCATTGATCACGTTAGTTATTGCTAGTGCTGCAGCTTTCTCGCTAATTCCAGCGTCTTTAGCAAAAGCGCGCTGCCAGGCTTTACTAGCTAGTACACGATCTGCAGCGTTTCTCGCTTCAACGTTTTCACGATTTCGCGAGTAAGCAATGTCGTATTTTTTACACGCAGCGTCTAGAGGATTGACACCGGTATCTCCTCTAGCAAGTCGTTTGGCTAGCTTAGTACCTGGACCACAGTATTGGTAGCCAGGTAGGTGCACAATCATTCTTCACTGAATGGAAGTTAGCACGCAACTGACCTGAAAGCTATATAAGCGCTGTATGTATAGTTTTCACAACAGTTGAGATCCAGATGCGGTTCAAGACACAACCTATTAAACTTCCGGTATATAACATTGATACCCTAATCCAATCAAAAAAGAATAGAGTGAAACGACATGGTAGCCTTCTACGAGACAGCATTCGCGCAGTGTTCTGTGGATCATCAAATAGCAGCAAGACAAATACATGACTTGCACTAATCTTACACCCAAACGGATTGAAATTTGAAAAAATCTACGTCTAGTCGAAATCCCACAAACAACCAAAGTACAAACTCTTGGAACGGGTGTTGAATGATGTAGATGGAGTTGAGTATTTTCCCTTCAGTGAGCATGAAGAAGTAATACCACCAAGTGAAGCTCAACCAAATTCGATAATTGTATTTGGTGATGTTGCCTTTGAGAAACAGGACAATATTCGAGCTTTTTTCTGTATGGGCAGACAGGCTCATGTTAACAGTTTTTACTTATGTCAAACTTACGCTCGAATACCTAAACATCTGGTTCGAGATAACGTCAATTTGTTGATAGTTTTCAAGCAGGATGAAAAGAATTGAAGACATGTGTATGACCATCATGTGAACACTGACATGAGTTATTTACAATTTAGAGAATTATGTTCAACATGTTGGAATACTGACAAGTATGGATTTCTTGTCATTGATAAGGATAGTGAGCTTAATAAGGAAAGATACAGAAAAGGTTTTGACTGTTTTATCTCTCTATAAATATATGTCATGGAGTGGAAATGATGTCATTATAAGTTGAGACATCAACACATCAACATGTCAAAGTTTCACAAGGAGTGAAACGTTTAAACCAATCGTCATGCCACTGCAGAAACTGGTAGACATATCGAATCCTTCAATCAAGAAGGAAGTTAAACAAAATGAGCTTGTAAAGGAAAAAATTAGGAGGATGAGCAGGAGGAGGAGGAGGATGATAATGCTTCCATTATGACTGCTGATGCTGAAGGAGAGCAAGATACAAGTATGCTTCAAGAAGATGTCATGACTGAGCCTGCTGATAATTATGAGTATTTAACAAACAAATTTCTCAGGATGCTGCAACAAAATAGGAAGCAGTATTTGGATATGGTTTATGGTGTGCGAAAGCTCAATGATGGCAGCCTTATGATTGGTGACAAACCCATTAGTTTTGAGGGACAATATATCAATGTTGGTGGTAAACAGTATCTGAAAACCGTTGGATTGCTTGAACTGTTGTTTAAACAAAATCCAGAAGAATCCCACATAAGCACTGATGATCAAAACAATTATAAGGAAATTTTGATTGCTACAAATGCACACAAGAAGCGATACAGTCTCAGTTAATCTATTCGCACTAGCAACCATAATAAGTACAAGAACTTTATTTCAAAATTGTTCAACGTATCACATAGATGATCGTCCAAAGGTAAAAATGTTAGGACTGACTACGTCCACTGGGACGACCCTAACGCACTAGTTGATCGTCTTCGTCTACTCCAAGCGTCTCAGGCAGCAGGCAACCCGAGTCACAACAATGAAATTATATCAATCATTGAGGAACTGCGGGAAGCTGAAATCATATATTAGGAGGGTACTCATAACGGTTTCGTCAGTATTACGATAAGTATCGACGTGTTTGGACGTCACTTAGATCGAGTCGCTACAGCAAGCCGTGGGCCGCCTGGTGTTGGATTCAAGATTACCTCTGACAGCCATTACGACGTAGATGGCAAGAGAGTTTGTAACGTTAGTGAGGCCAAAGAACAATACGGCGCAGTCAATTTGGGACATGTACAACGTATTGTCCAAAACGAGATACGTACAGTGGATCAAGTCAGATCATCTATGCGAACAGAGATTGACAATAATAATTTGATGATACGTATACTCGAAGAATCAATCAACGAAAAATTGAAACACCTGCAGATTGACACCCAACAAGATTTGTCAGTCCGTAATACTGAACTCATTGCTCAGTTGGAAGCTTGATTAAACGCACTCGAGAATGGATAAGGAGAAATTGGCAGTAGTTACAGAACTGCATAAACCTGCTAGAAAGAATTATCCACGTCGCCGCGTGCAAATGCGTGGTTTAGATGAGACGTGGCAGGCAGATTTGGATGAGGTGCTACCCTATGCCCGTGAGAATAATGGCTGCAAGTATTTACTTACCGTTATAGATATTTTCTCCAAGTACACTTGGGCGGTTCCTGTTAAAAGCAAAAGTGGACCAGATGTCACTTCAGCAATGCAATCTATCTATACTTGTGCAGGGTCGTGTGCCAAAAAACTTACATACCGATGAAGGCAAAGAATTTTATTATTCATATTTTCAAAATCTTATGCAACGATACGACATCAATCTTTACTCAACGCATAGTAATCTAAAGGCGTCAATCTGTGAAAGATTTGATCGCACGCTCAAGAATATGATGTGGCCACAATTTAGCTTGAGAGGCAACTACAAGTGGATAGACATTTTGCCAACTCTCATCTCCAAGTATACCAAAACCAAACATCGATCAATCGGTATGAAGCCAAAAGATGTAACTACCGAGGATGAAGAAGAGCTGATTGAACGCTTAAAAAAACTGCGAAATATACCGAGGAGAAGGCCAAAGTTCAAAGTTGGTGACAAAGTTCGTATCAGCAAGCACAAGCACGTTTTCGAGAAAGGATACACTCCCAACTGGACAACAGAGATATTCACGGTGGATCGAGTTATGCTTACGAATCCAGTGACGTACAGACTCAAAGGCTATCAAGAACAACCCGTTTCTCGCGGATTTTATGAGCTAGAACTTCTCAAAGTTAAACATCCAGACGTATACCTTGTGGAAAAAGTAATCAAGATACGAGGTAACAAAATATTTGTAAAGTGGCTGGGTTTTGATAACTCACACAACAGCTGGATAGATAAATCAGATATGTAATCAAATTTGTACAATGTTGAATCAACTTTTGTGGAATGTTGAATCAACGTTGAAGCAATGTTGAATCAACGTTAAAGCAACGTTAAATCAACGTTAAAGCAATGTTGAATCAACGTTGAAGCAATGTTGAAGCAATGTCAGCCCAACGATGAATCAATGCTGAACCAATGTTGAACCAATGTTGAACCAATGTTGAACCAGTGATGAAGCAATGTCAAACCATCGATCAATCAATGTTGAACCAATGTTGAACCAATGTTGAACCAACGATGAGTCAATGTTAAACCAACGATGAATCAACGATGAATTACATGTTTTAAAACAACCATGAAGAAGTTAGTGCTAAGCTTATGTGTTAAATTTATATTAAGTATACGCTTGTACTTACTAGATGTAAGGTTTTAAAAATAAAAAAGCAATTCATACGCATATATATTGTCCTTTTATTCAATTAAATCATGATAACAACTATTTACAAAATAATTACAATAAGAAAACCTCTAAAACAATATTTACAACTAATCTTTTACAAGAAGATCTAAAAGTTCCATATCATTATCGCTAAGGACATCATCGTCGTCATCAACATCGTCATTATCGATGTCGATAATTTTGTAATGACACCACGCGAGAGTATCAATACTATTTTTCAATAATAATCGCTTATCGTCATAAGGACTCAGCGCAATTTTTATTCGTTTAATGGTCTCAACATTATGAAGCCTAGATCTGATTGAATATTGCGTTCTAGTTTGTACAATCCAGTTTCGTAAGCATCTCGTGTAGTCATTGAAGGTGATTGATTTTTTGACGGCCTTTAGATTTTACCCCTTTTGCCTTTTTGTCAAAGTCTTCGCCGTTTACGCGAATACTGTACATCTTGCTCTGCAAGCCAACAAATTCAGTAATAATTTGACGTGAACATTCGTCTTTCATTATACCCAAAACTTTCTTGTTGGCTTGCGGCATTCCGAAAACATTGTCTCCAGGATAGTCTGACGTATCGAATTGACATACATTGTTTTTCATATCCTCTTTCAAATAAGCGTAAATGTCATCATATTTAACTTCGTATATCAAGCTATCCGTATCTGTGTTTAATAGTTTACAATCGTTACCATATGTTTCGCACATGTAGCTATGAGGGCTTCAGCTCCATATCTACCGACTGATAGCAACTGACCGCTGGCGCCATCTGTCTGTGGCAGCTTGAACTACGTAGGAGTGTCATAGAACTGTCATAGCTATACTACTTAAGCGCGAGTAGAGAGAGAGAGAGAGAGAGAGAGAGAGAAAGATTTTTTTACGTCGAAACGTTCACAAAACATAGTTTTCATGTGATTCTATACAATAGATTTCAATTTATGGTGTGTTACGAGTATTGATGTGATATTTTACAAATTGTATCTTTCCGCCATTCTATACAATCCAAAGGTGGCATTTTTAGGGTCTAGTGGCAATCGAACGCTCTTTGATTTTGGCCACTATCCGTAAGATTTTTATTTTCATGTGAAGACTTAATTTCCTCAATTTCCATTGATTCCTCACTTTTTATCTCAGGCTCTATGTTTCTATTAACATTTTTCGCACAAAACATCGACATTTTCCTGGAACAGAATAATCAGAATAGTCTACCGAGCACATGATGACGCTCCAGAAGCAAGGCATCTTCAAGACGTTGAGACGGCCCTGCTTCGTTCAACCACATCTGTTTCGGCTATTTGGAATTACTATTGTCGTAGAAGGGGTACTTTTTTGCTGCTACTTATCCCGCTGTGTTGGTCACGCGTCCAGACTGATTAAAGTCGGAAATATTCAAAATTATATCTCTTGAGTAAGAATGATTTTATCATCAATTTAAGTATTGCATTGAAATCGCATGACAAAATTCCACATTTGGAGCCATTAAACGGCTTCCTATCTTCATTCGTTGGCAAGATTAAATTTTAGTAAATAAACCACCATATATAGTAAACTATTGCCTATTTCAGCATTTTGAAAAATTCATTGCATTCAGAAATGTTCAAAGAATATCTGTGAATTTTTTCACATTTTTTCTAACGTCGCCCTCCTTCTGGGAACAGGTCAAAGTCGACCATTAAAAAGGAGGCCGAAAACCCTATTTTTTTGGTATGTTTTGCCCTGTAACTATTGCAAAAAATTTTTTCGGACAAAAGTGGTAAGTTGTTGCACAGACTTGTTTAATTTTAAAGAGTTTGGAAAAATTCTGCTAATACAACGCTAGTCAAATTTGTACCTTGGTCTGAAAGAAAAACACGTGGTGTACCGAACTTGCAAATCAGCTGAACGGCAATTGCTCTCGCAAATCTTCTTGCTGTAACATCTCTTAATGGTACTGAGATACAATATCTTGAGAAATTCTCCTGGAGCGTAAGGATATATGTGTTGCCTTTGCGAGAAGTGGGCAATGGTTCTCAAATGTCCATTGCCACTTTATCAAACGGTTGTGTAGGAGTATCCGTTATTATCATTGGTGCCCGAGGCTTATTCCTGATTGGCTTGGATTGCTAAAATTCGGAACATCTCTTAAGGACATCTCTTACATTGGAAATAATATAAGACGAATAGTAGTCTTCTTTTAAACGACGATAAGTTTTAGCTACTCCCTTATGACCAGTTGCTGCAGAAGCGTGGTATTCGATGATTATGCCTTTGCGCTTGTCTGCGGATGGAGTGCAAAGTATATAGTCATAGATAGTGATTGAAATTGGGTAGTTCTGAAAGTTTTTTATTACTTGTTTCTTTATTTGTTTCGAAACTGCTGTAGTAAAAGGTTCACAGTCATTAGAAAAACTGATTCAAGTAATCTTGTTCTTTTTTATTAAGGTTTTCAATTGCTGTAAACATAGTTTGATATCAGAGCTACTTGGGTCTTTATCTAAAGATTCTTGTATTGTAAAGGCAAAAAGGTGTTTCTCCCCTTTTGAACGTATGTGATTTTTCCGCAAAAGTTATTTATTGGTATAATATTGTCTACCCTTATGAATCGTCTTTCGATTAGTTCCCTTGTAATGGTTGTTTCTGCAATACCAGTTTTCGTGATAAAAAACGCCATATTATTCTTTTTTGTGTATAAATTCTTTTTGATATTGTGATATTTTCTCTAACTACTCAGCCACTATTTCGCTCTCCGGTTGCTTGACGACTTTTGTTTCGTAATTTAGGCGCTCCATCCGTTTCCGAATTTTCCTGGGCCGAGTCGCTTGAAGGATCATAGTATGGTGCTGGTGCTGGTTTCAGGCTGGGGTGTTATTCCTCGGGTGAAGGTTTTTGAGTTTGAAGTGCCGATAGTTTTTCCCTCTGTAGCTCATAAACTTCTTCGAGATTCATAGAATTTCTTCTTCATGATTGTTTTATACAGGAAAATTGGTAGTTTCTTCCACGTTTTCTTTCTTTTGATCCAAGTCACTCTTAATTTAGCCCGAATCTTTTTCCATTATCTTATATTTTGTTTTTCCCTGCTTTTGTGCGCATCTAGTTTCTTCGCGGAATTTTCTTTTTTCTCATTATTATCGCAGAAATAAGTTTCTAGACATTCTTTTTCGCTTTTGGATTAAAAATTTAAATTGCTTTTTCTTTGTTGGACTGGATCTTCAGATTTTTCGATGATATTTTGAACTTGCTTACAAGTTGGTGGTTCAGCGTCTCCGACATTACGTTGAACTATTTGTAGCTAGTAAATTAGTATTCGCCTGCGCTCCTGGCAGGTTTAAATTTCTTGGCTTCGCAACTGAATTCTCCTCGTCCTCTTCTTTTTTTATTGTGTAAAGCGGTGTGGCGTCTGTTGTGTCCAATTCATCTTCCATATCAGGAAGATCTGTAGCTGATTCTTCAACTTTTTGTTGTTTCCTTGGTCTTTATCTTCCTCTTTTTGGAGGGACAGTGTTAGAAAGTTTCTTCGGCTTTGGCTTGTCAGAGGATTCTTCCTGTCATTGTCGTGCGTTATGCTGGTGAGCGGCTTTACTGCGTTTACGTGGCTGCTTCTGGGTTTCCTCGTTTTTCGTTAGTCGAGATTTGTATTTGATGGCAAGTGGTGAAACTTGGATTACTTTTTGAATGGGATTTCACGATAATGCATCGGCGTTAACGTTGAGTTTACCTGGCTTGTATTTAATGTCATATTCGTAATCATCAAGTTTTATGCGCCATTTTGCTAATCTCGTAGATGTGTGATCGATGGTTTTTAAATATTTTAAGGGTTTATGGTCTGTGATGATTTCAAATTTTCGACCATATAGCTAGGAGCGAAAGTGACGCACTCCCAAAACTATTTGCTTGGCATTCTCGTTCAATTTTAAAATATCGTGTTCCACGTGGTTCTAAAATTCTCGATGGGAAAGCTCTGTCCATGCGCATACTGCTGATGGTCTAGTTAGATCAGAGAGAGGCTTCGATATTTCGATATTTTCGCGAAATCTTTAATAAAGCGTTGGTAATATCCTGCCAATACCAAGAACTGGCCTATATTTTTCACTGTTTTTGGGACTCGAAAGTCTTTTACTGCCTATAATTTATCTGGATTTGGCGTCACTTGTTGAATACTAATGACGGGACCTAAATCCGCAATTTCTCGTTTCAAAAGTCGGCACTTTTCTGGTTGTAATTTTAGATTTGCCTCATTTAGGCGTTTCATGAGTTGGTGGAATTTTCGATCAAGATTCATCAGAATTTGGTGAAATCCGGAGGCCAAATCGAGCACCGTAAAGAAATTCGCGTTACCCAACTGGTCAAGTATATCGTTTATATTTGGCAATGAGTAGGCGTTTAAAAAATAAATCTAAAATTACTTTTCCAAAAATCAGTTGAAGTTTTAGTTTTTGAGTTATTAAATGTTGAAGCTGGACCAATCAGGAGCGCGGAATAAACAGCCGTGCGTACGTGAACGGGAGTCCAACGAAGTGTAGTGCCTGCTGTTCTCCCCACGCTCAACAACACTGCACTGGACTCACGCTCACGTACGCGCGACTGTTTATACCGTGCTCCTGATTGGTCCAGTTTAATCATTTAATAACTCAAAAACTAAAACTTCAACTAATTTTTCGAAAAGGAATTTTCTGCTCATTGTTTTAATGGTAATATAGCTATATAAGTCCGGACACTTGAGTCTGGGACACCCTGTATATATATATATATATATATATATATATATGTCACGGTCGCCATTCGGTTTCGGTTTCGATTCCTTTGGAATAGAACTGAAGGGCCTATGACAAAGCCACCGAACGCGTCCTCGGGTTGCGGATAGAGGGTCCCTGTACCAAGGGTTTCTGCTGAATATGATTATAATAATTAAAAAGCAGTCGCGGACAATTGTCCAGGGATGGTCCCGACGGAATAACCCCTAAGCGGAGGCGTGACAACCGTGCCGAAAGCTGAATGGCACCTGTGTGAGGTGTCTTAAACGGTGACTCTGGGATACCGGGCGACCTCTCAGAGTATGCAGCCTTATCCTTGCACGCGGGGCTCTACAAGGATGGACGAACCCTTTCCCTAGCTGCTCGTGGGAACAACAATGACACCACCAAAACACCCAAAAGTTGTAAATGCGGTTCAAAACGATCGAACGCGCAGAGCACCCGACAATGGGTCGGCGAACAATGCCGATAATCCTAGAGTTCGGGGTGCTGAAAATAATTTAGATGGAAACATGACGACGAGCCGGCGAAACGCCCACATTGAGTGGACGAATCAACTCAAGGATGACTTGCTAGACTGCTACGATGCCAGCATTATCCCCATTCATCGAGGCTTTATGGCGCGTATGCATACTCTGTGGTGCCAAAAACACCCAGAGCTTCAGCACGTTTCGATTCAATCGTTGCGAAATCAACGTGCCTACCTCGAGAAAAATGGATATGTACGCGGAGCGCTTCCGCAACCGCTGCTTGACCAAGCTGAAGCCGAAGATGAGGAAGCGATATTAAGACCAACCGCGGAAAACAGGCACCTTCTGAGAGATGATCACGATTTCAGGACAAGAAGGAACATTAACATGCAAGTTCCTCTTAAGCCCCAAGATCTGGCTAAAATGAATGCCTCCCTTCGTGGAGAAATCTCGCAAGAATCCGACCACTGGACCATCAATTGCTCAGTTTATGGTGCTGCGAGAGCTTTGGCTGATTCAAATCGAAGGCTCAAACCTACGATGGATCAAAAGACCAAAAGACGCTTACATCAACTGAACAAGAAGATTGGATGGGCAAGACAGAATGCGTCCCGTGTTCAATGTGTGATTGACTACATAACATCCGGTAGACCGTTCACGGAAAGGGTTCGAAAGTTCGCCCAAGAACTGAGGATCTTGAATCACACACTAAACAAGTCAAAGCTGCTGACAATCAAGCAGCATCTTGCTGACAAAATACGGCTGCTATCTGACGCAAGGAGGAAAATACAGAAGAGGGAGAGATGGATCAGGGAGAATCAACAGTTTCTCGCTGACCCATCTCGCCTGTTTAATGATCACCCTGTTTCTGTCAAAAATCCACCCAAGCCCAACGAGGTAGAGACTTTTTGGAGAGAGTTATACAAGATCCCG
>CAKNWW010298502.1:0-35258 GCA_932074435.1 Andricus kollari | reverse complement strand
ACGTTTATACTACTACATTAATGTCGTATATACAAGGTGGTTACAGGATGATTTGATTCGCTATTCAATTGGTCTGATGTGTGCGCATTATATATCCTACTTCATACATGAAATAGGAAAACGGACTCTCTCTTCTTATCTTATCGTAACCATATAGTTGACTTCTGAAGAATGTAAGTTTTCATTCATTATAAAATAGATGTCGCAATTCAAATTAAGTTGAAAATAATTCTATGAACAACAGGTATTATATAAAATCAATAGCTATTGGTGTTATTAATCCACAGTTATTAGTGTTATTAATTAAATTTAGATATATACCGCTCAGACCTTCAATGTCAGTTGTTTTGTTGACCGAAAATTTATTCTTTGCTATATGAAAGATTTCCCTGAATAGTTTTTTTTCTTTATTTACTTCAACACCTAGTACATTGACATGTCCGAAATCAAAATGATGAGACTTTGTATGAGAGTGATATACTAATACCTTGCTTCTATCGCCGTGGTTGCAATCATATTTATGCTCATTCATTCTGGTATCGATATTTCTTTCTGATTTGCCAATATAAACACATTTACAACCCATGCAGTTAACACCATAGATCGTATGTGTCTTTAAAGCCTTTCTCAATGGATCTTTAACGTTGGTAAAGCATTTAAAACCATCCTGATCAGACCGGAGGATGACTTTAAAAACCAATTTTTCAAACATTATTGTTAAATTATTGCTGTACATTACTGTATATGGTAAGACCAAAAATTTTTTTCTGTTATTGTAACTATTTTCAAAATTTGTGACGTTATATGTGCTATTGATGTTACTACTGTTACTGTTGTTTCTACCATCAATATGTTCTAATCTTTTGTTCATAAACTTGGAGATACAATTTTTAGGATAATTATTTTCAATTAAAGTTTTTGTGACTGAATCAAGATTCTTATTTTTGCCAATAGCTATTGATTTTATATAATAACTGTTGTGCATAGAATTATTTTCATCTCAATATGAATTGCGATATCTATTTTATAATGGATGAAAACTTACATACTTCAGAAGCCAACTATATGGTTACGATAAGATAAGAAGAGAGAGTCCGTTTTCCTATTTCATGTATGACGTAGGATATATAATACGCAGACATCAGACCAATTGAATAGCGAATCAAATTATCCTGTAACCACCTTGTATATACGACATTAATGTTCTGTATCTAAGAAATGTCACTTTCTCTTGTTAGGCTGAAAGGATGATGTGATGGCCCACCAACATTTTTACTTTAACACCCTGACAATGCCAACACAGTGCGCAAGTCATTTTATTTTTATCTTTTTGACATCCACTGCATCTTTTGGTAGAAAAAATCGTACATATTTTTAACTTAACAACAAAAAATCGGCTATAATGACTTGTTACAAGATTTTTCTAATTCCGGAATCTTATGACTTCATTCATTAAGATGGTAAAGACTTTGCATTAGACAATATTTACTTCGTTTTCATACAATGTGACAGTTTTGTATGTCTTCTGTGTCTAGGCTATACATATTTATGGCTGAAGAGGCCCTTCGTCGAAGAGCGAAACGTTGAAGTTTCTTTTAATAAATGTTAGACCAGTATACCAACAAATAATAACATCTTCTAATTGATCCTAAGGATTTTTGGACATTGGTCAATAGATTCGGATTGCGGTCCCCTTCAACTAACAAAATAAGCATTCATGTATGGCAAGACCTTCTTTTTTCTCTTTATCCGATTGAGGCTCCTCTTCGCATACAGTGGATTGTAAACGAGCACCCTTTATTGAACTGTGATATCTCGATTAGTGAAATTAAAGCCTGTTTATCAAAATTTAAATGTAATAAAGCGCCGGGAGAGGATGGGTTTCCCAATGAATTGTTCAAAAACCTTTCAGAAAATTGGGTAAAGTACTTCGGGGCGCCTCTTTGACAAGATATGGGCTAAGGAAAAAGTCTCATCTAGCTGGAATAAAATGCATGTATTTATGTTGCACAAAAAGAACCATAAATCTGATCCTCATGATTACCAGGGAATCGCCCTTGGAAAACGTTATTTCTAAGATCTTCTCTCCGATTCTGTTGACAGGTTTAGCTGCGTGGGTTAATGAGGTAAAAATTCTTCTGGAAAATCACGCCGGTTTTAGGCCTGGAAGAAGTTGTACAAACCATATTTTTACCCTTAAGGGCATGTGATACTTCAATCGGGTTCAGCTCCCCCGGGTTTTTATCCACAAAACTTAAAATTTGCAAAAACTGAATTCGGAGATGCTATAAAATAGAATAACGGACGTCCCCGAACTCTTTTTTTCAAGGGATGACAGCAAAAAAAAATATATTCTGCTAAACAAAATTTTTCTGTATATGCAATATTTGGGGGTTAGGATCGGTTGTCAAGTCTCTGTCATTCCGATGATGTTGGTATCTTTTGTACCGAGTGGCATAGAGGGCGCTTTCAGGAGCATACATTAAATTATTTAGGAAATATATTTTTTGGATTGCCTACAAACAAGCTTAGTTCCGGGACATTAGTTACTATGTTTTATTACTTGTCCTAAGTTTTCGACCAAAAAGATTGTGTAGTTTGGAAGTAGAACTGCGGAGAGAATTGTAACACACATAACCTTAAAATACACACATATTAATCAAATTTAGCAAAATGAAATTTTTTAAATTATTCCACAACAGAAGAGTTCGGGGACGTCCATTGGCATTTTCGCTATCATTCCCAGTAAGACGAGAATTTTATTTTTCGGAAATTATCAAATTCGGTAATATTAGAAACTGTCGGGAATATTCAAAATGGGAAATTTCATTATTCGACAAATTTTATGATTCGAAAATTGTATTATTAGGGAATTTTCCAATTCGAGAATTCTACATTGACGGGAGATTTTTTTTCGGGAATTTTCAAATTCGGTAATATTATAAACTGTCCGGAATTTTCCAATTCATGAATTTTATTTTCCGGGAATTTCTAAATTCGGTGATATTAGAAACTGTCGGGAATTTTCCAATTCGGGAATTTTATGATTCAGGAATTTTATTGTTAGCAAATTTTCCAATTCAGGAATTTTATTCTTCGAAAATTTTATTATTCGGTAATTTC
Organism: Andricus kollari; assembly: GCA_932074435.1. Taxonomy (NCBI): domain Eukaryota; kingdom Metazoa; phylum Arthropoda; class Insecta; order Hymenoptera; family Cynipidae; genus Andricus; species Andricus kollari. Next base: position 32,135 of record CAKNWW010298502.1, on the reverse strand, counting down.
GTTATCATGAATTTTCCAATTCGCGAATTTTACGTGATGGGAATTTTATTTTTCGAGAATTGTCAAATATTGGAAACGGTTGAGAATTTTTTAACTCGGAAATTTTATAATTCAGGAATTTTATTATTCGGAAATTTCATTATGCGGAAATTTTATTATTCGAGAATTTCATTATTCAGGAATTGTATTCGAGAATTTTACAGTCACGGGAATTTTATTTTTCGGTAATTTTCACATTCGGTAATATAAGAAACTGTCGGGAATTTTTCATTTCGGGAATTTAATTATTTGGGAATTTCCCAATTCGGGAATCTTATTATTCGGAAATTTTATTATTCGAGAATTCTATTATTCGGGAATTTTCCAATTCAGGAATTTTACAGTGTCGAGTATTTTATTTTTCGGGATTATTCAGTCGTCCCTTTTTCACACGGTCGTATTTCTCGTCACAAGCGTATTTGGACATTATTTTTCATTCCGAAAAAACTTACTAATTTGATAATACAATTTTACACATTCATTTATGAATTTTATAATTTAATCGAATGGTTTTTGGAAAATAAAGAACAATGTCCTAATACACTTATGATGAAAAATCATTTTCTTTTCGAAAATTCTGCAGCACAGGACAATAGACGGGAGAACTTGACTGGATTGCCGGCGCGCGAACGAGAGAAGAAGGGAGTGGGGAACCACGGTCGAACTGTAAGGAGTGGGGGTCAGAATTCCCCTCTGAAACTTCTCCGCCCCGCCACTTCGAGCTCGAGATTTCTTCAATCGCTTGCGCTGTAAAATTTTACTTTTGCCTAGTAGGTCCCTTTTCTCGGATCGCGTCACATATGATCTAGAAGAGTACTTAATAAATCACGGTATACATGGCATTTCAATAGATAACTTATGTGACAGCGAAGCGAAATCAAAAGTTATGGTGTACCGCAAAGGTCAGCCACGTGAATAAAGATTTTTCCACGCACAGGCTCAACTGGAAGTGGTGAGGGAATTCGTCTATTTTGGTGTTAACACATTAGATTCGGGTCTTTTTTAAAAAGAATTCATAAAAAGAACGTCTGGTGCGAATATTGCTACGGATGCTGTTTCAAGAATTTTATTCGCATCTAAATCTAATGCCTGGCAAACTAAAACTACCCATTTTCGTAACCTCACGCCCTCCATTTAGAGACAGGGAAATTACAGTTAGCTTACGATATCTTCAAGCCAGCGCTAAAATGGTTGTAGAGATTGCTGGGTATACCTGGTGATAGGTATCCTAAAAGATGTTTTCTTAAATTTAAGGCAATGTCCTTGAAGCCTGAATGTGATCAGAAGTATAGCTGGGTTCTCCAGCTCAAATATATGATCGTCCCAATTTGACGATTTTTATCTTCATAAGTTATAAATATTTGCCCCGGGAAATGCGGGAGGCATTTTATAGTCTATTGAGAATAATTTCTGTAATTTGGTTCCCGCTGAAATTACGAAAAACGCAGGTTCAATGGAGTTTTCGCATTAGTCAATAAATTGTTACCGCTAGAATCAAGGGAGGCGCGGGGTAATAGAATTATGACATTGGATAATAAATCATCGCGTGATGTTCCGTAGTTAAAATGGGCGAAAACAAAGGCACTGCTCATATGTATTCTCAACTGTTCTAAATATACCAGATATTCTCGCGAAATTATAACCAACAGCACGCAGGGTTGAGCTGTGTCTTGCATCAGACCAGGTAGCTATTGCTATTTTTTTTAAAAAGAAGTTCTATGAGGTGTTCTTAATATGTGTTCTCATACTGGTTCAAATTCATCCACGTGAGCCATTCATCTAACAATTATCTGGCTGTTTTTTTTACCATTAAAGCATTTTACACCTGGGATAACTTGCGCGCGAGAACGGAGTTGCAATTTCAATTTTCCTCAGCGCCAATCAATGAGATCGTCTCAATGTAAATTAATGAATGAGTACCTATTTTAATTGGAAGTGGTAAATCACATCTCTCGAATTTGATAATTTCTTGCCATATTTAGCTGTTTTGATTTGAGCGTATCGATCCAGTTGCTCTTAACACACGTATTTATTGTGATTTCTTAAATAAATACTCGATGACTTTAATCTCATGAATCATGCTTTCTCATTGCAAATTGATTTTTATTTAAATGTAATTTTTGAGAGATCTTGATAAAATTTTGAGACAAGTAACTCTATTGGAAATTAAAACTAGATCCTATTTTAAAGCCATTTGAATATCAATGTTGGATAATATAGAAAGAAAGTAAAAATAGTGATAATAATAGGACTCTGTTACATTAAGTAATTCGGAGCAATTTACCCCTTATACAATTTTCGGCAATCTACTTCATTCTCTTCTGCTGTTTATACTGGCTCCATATTATTACTTTTTGTTTCTATTTGTATCTTATATTGTTACTCATTTGTATCAATGTTAGGTCGAAAAACAAATTCTTGAATATATAAAATAATAATATTCTGAATTCGTTAAAAATTACCTGGAATTCTTATAAACTTCGTCGAAACGTTTTAAATACATTTAAATTCAAAAGAACATAATTCTTATTATTAATACACGCTAGTCACTTCTAGATACTTTTAGTACCATTATGGTTAAGAAACTATTGTGATTTCAAAAAAACGTATTTAAAAACTAAATTTAATTTGCAAATAACTTTTTTTTTCTTAAGAATACAACCATTCCGTGAAAAAAACTATTTTTTTTCAAAATTCCTCACCCTTAATTGAAAATTAAACTCTTTGTTCGTAAGGCCAACTGCTTTATGGAAAATCAAAAAAATAATTTCTTTATGTTCTACTATCTCATAAAAACTGCATACTTGTTGGATGAAAATTATCTTGTTGTTTTAAATTGGGCTTTTCAGTGTGATGATTCAACATTCATCGAATAAATTCATCTTTGTAGGTTGAAAAGGCCTGAGAAATGGCCGTATTCATGCATGTATTATATAAAATATAATAAAAATGATAGATATATTATATTAGTATATTCACCAATAGAATTAAAGATGACCGCCAGAGTGAAAACGAAAGTATAGACCATCCTCATTTTCGTAAAGTAGAGAAAAAACTGATTATTGCTTCAATGAATAAGTGGGTTAACAAATGTAACTATAGAATATTCTATTGCATCAACATAGTACACATATATACGTAAGTATTCGTTATCTTACCTATATGTGAGATGACGACGTTATTAGTTTCAAGATTGTCCTTCGGAGATAAGTATACTATTACTCAACATCTTTTATTATGATCATTATAATTATTACATTTTCATCTCAAATGGAAGGCATAATTATAATTATAATTGGTTATAAACTATATATGTAATAAAAAATGTTAAACAGGAAAGTTCTTTGAATCATCTAAAACTGCCGAGATAAGTCAACGTGAAATAAAGAACAGACAATAGCGTGATAAAATACGTGTGCTTTTACGGTACTCTCCAAATCAAATATTCTAACCGAAAAAGAATAAAAAATTACAGTTTTCAGGCTTTTTACCCTGAATTAAAAACAAAAGCATATACATAATAAGTGTGCGTAAAGGACAATAACCTACTGTACCACATAAGATTTACAAAGATGCGTACCTTAGTTCACTTTTGAAACAAGACCACTAAATACTTCATTTGATTGAAAATCCTGTTTAAACATAAAAAATTGATTTTTTTAAAGGAAATAGCAGGCTAGGATCGCGTGACTTTTTTGAGTTATTTTTCGAGTTATTATTTTCTACATAATTTCTAGAAGAAGGAGAAAGTAATGAAAACTTTTTAAATACAGGCAAATTGTCTTTTAAAAAAACTTCAACTCTGAATATTCAGTGTGTGCGGTCAATAATTACAGAAAATTATGCATTTTTACGATAGATAGCGTATAAAAGTTGTTGAATAAATTAACATTGTTTACATAATTTCCAAATATCCTAAAGAAATATTACTCATAACATTAGTTAACTGTCTAATTAATTCCAGAAAATGATAACCTTTAACGACTTGTGTAGTTATACCATTCACACTACCTATTTTTGAAACATTTTACGGGCACAACGTTTCTAGTTATTGGGTCAAAATTACTCTTTAAATATTCATTAAGGGCTGACTAAACATCACCATTGGGTGCTGAGAAAACAATTTGTCCTCGGGTCCGCCGGTCCCGACTTGTGCTGGGAGTAAGCCGGACATGTTCAAGTTGATCTACTGTATACCAAAATCATTTTTAGTTAATTTCAGTCACATTTTGGGTTAACAAATATTACAATGTCAAGAAATTGTATTTAAAACTGAAACCTCATTTCAGAACCTATTTTATAGGGTGACAAATGGGAAGTTATGAAAACTAATTGATGTCTATTTTTGAACAGGTACATGCATAAAAAAAAACGAAGTAATGAATAAATAGTGACTTCATTAGGAAGCACAATTGCATGATTTTAAAAGTTTTTTATATTTTAGAAACGAACAGCTTAAAAATACCGAAAGTTCGTCTAAGGAAATACACTTAATGGTATAGTTTTTTAAAATGTGCACCATCTGAATCGGCACAGTAACCAAGCCTTTTTTAAAACAATCAAACATACAATCTCTCACAATATCAGAAATACCGTGAACCGCTTTCTGAATAGCCGCTTCAAGTTGCCCTACGTTTTGGGTTCACTGTTGTAACAAATGAGTAGGGAGGCCATTCTATACCACCACCTGCAAATTTGGTGTATCTTAGTCTGATAAGATGATGCTCGTATGCTTTGAAAATGTATTCAAAAACATTGTGGGTATGATGCGGGGTCGCTTCATCCTGCATGAAATAGTGATTCTTTACTATACCCTTTTTCTGATGGCACCTTCAAAAACAGCATATAAATTTCCATGGAAGAAAGAGCTGCCCACACAGTAATTCCCTCTCCAAAAATGAATATTTTGTTTATTCACGTAGGCATTTAGCCGAAAATGTGCTTTATCGCTGAAAACAATGCGATCTGGATCGCTGTTTCTAGTATTGAATATTTGAAGCATCTGATTGGAGAACTCTACCTGCTTGACCATTGCAGCATGTTTCAGAATTTGCTGTGTAGAGAGTTTGAAAGGATGAAGTTCCAAAATTGTGGCCACCTCTAAAATATTTTTACATTCTCAACCTAATGAGAAGGTATGAGTTTTATGTGAAATTTGACTTTGTCAATTTTCATCAATTCTCTACGCTTTGAAGTCCCCGAAGTCAGGCAGTCTCCCATCTGTGCACGTGGACTGTTGCTAGAGACCACCTGTGCATATCGACATTGCGACGTCAATTGAAAATGCCTTGGAATATTAAAGAATTCATTAAAATATTCAAAACTTTTTAAAATACTTTGAAACTTGATAGTAATAGTAATTAAATACTAATCTTGAAAAGTTGACTTAATTGTTTCGATTTTGATCCCGCCTTTGTCTGCGAGGATTTCTTTCAAAATCTCCTCAGTTTTGAATTCACACTTTTGGCTTTATGGTTAGAGAATTTTTATGAAAATGACTTGAAATGTCTTCCTATAGAAATATAATTTAAAAGGAGTATATTCGCAAGTACAAATTGATGCTTGTTCCTTTTAGCATTAACTAAATTATGGGGAAGGACTTGAGAAGTTTCAAATTAAATTTTCGCCTGTTTTCAAAATTCTTCCATAGCGGGTTTCGAGAAAAATCGACAAAAGGGTGGAAAATTCAAAAGTTAAACTGTTTTGGTGAAAAATTTGACTGTTTGTTTTGAGAATGCGGTCAGTTCCTCTGTTCACAAAAATACTCTTTATGAAAATGTTTACTATTACATTCATATTTAACGATTTTCGCTCCAAGTAGGCAGTAAAATATATTGCATGAAAAGTTACAAAAAAAATGAAGCAGTTCTCGAATTTTATAACTCGACTTCAACTTGCGGCATGATTAAATTTGTGGAGGAAAGACACAAGGTACAATAGAATCTTAAATAACAAAATTGATTGCCTAAATTAGATCTGACAATTTTCATTTGGACTTTTTTCTCATGAGACACGTGATGAGAATGTGCTCGTTCAAGCCGAAGGAGTTTTAGGAACAGAAAATTCACAATCACTAAATTTCAATTGTCGATGGTTTGACCTTTAATTTCAAAAGTCCTATGCAAAAATACTATGGAAACGTTGTTGACATGGAAAACATAAGAAATAGAAAAACTTAATAAAACGAAGCGATGGTTTCACATTTTTAACTTTATTGGAACAATAGGAAAGCCCTATTGAGAAATTTTTAACGTGACCTAGTCTGTTCCCATTTTTAAAATATTGCCTTGCGATTATTCAAACAAAGTTATAAGAGCGTTTTTAGAATCCCTTAATCACAGTGGATCAATATAGGATCAATATGGATCAAAATATTGATTAATTATACTCATTTAGGATCCCTCATACGATACTTTTTAACAGAGTTCTGCTTTTGAATTTCACAATTTTTTTCGGTTGAATATTTGATCTGGTTCTCATCAAAAATTGCAATTATTTAGCAAACTTTGTATTTCATTAGATGCACTCGCATTTGCTTGGAAGTTTAGAAAAAGGAGAGGAAAACGGCAGAAAACCTTTCCTAAGCACAGGCGGTTACCGAAATTAAGTTCCTTTTACCCACCTTATTAGCTATATTCTCAAGATATATAGATGTTTACGAGGCTGTTAGTAATAGAAATATGAGCATGATCTATGACAGATTCTGAGCAAGGTGCGGATAATCTAAAGATCCTTTGTAAACAATGTAAGCTGTTAATGATGGCTCCTGATTATCTAGAATACTTGCTAAGCGAGTCAGGGGCATCACTGCTGTTGAATTTGGGGATTGATCCTTATGCAGGCCTTCTCTCAGGTTATCAAGCACATTTGCAGGATTTTTGTCAAATCCGGTCTGAAATTTTAAGGATGTATGAATAATGTATGATTTCGCGTCAAGACAAGCTTTGGTTAAATATCATTACAAGAAAGTATAAAAAACTAATATCTTTTACACAGGAATCTACAAATAAATTCGACACATCAACTCTGCCTGCTGAGAATACTTTGGCCAGCGTTAGCTATTTGCAGCAAACCACCTCAACAGAAATACCATGGGATAGCATCAAGTGGGATACCACAGTGAATGATGAATTAGTGCATCTCTATCATGAAAGTGGGAAGTTTGAAACCCTTACGCGAAAAAAGATACAATTTTAGAAAGAAATTTGCTGCAAAGTGTCCTCAGATAGTGGAAGTCGAGCGATGGAGATTAAACAACAGGTTGATTTGTCGTGGAAAAACGACGGCAATGAACATCAGTTACAGGAAGTCGCCTCACACGAACAAGCAGCGGCAATTGATGTTTTTCCGTAACCTGAAGGTGATCCAGCACCACCAAATCCTTCAGAGTTAGATGGCCTAATACGCGATGATGTAGTTTCTAGTCTTCCTTGGTGTAGGCGAACGCAAGCATACTCGCCCAGACCAAAGCTCATACCAATCGCCTTAGAGTACCTATTCACCGTCTCCACCAGGATGTTAAGGTCCTTTTACAAGGCAGCAAAGAGTTCAAGGTCGTCCATGTATAAAAGGAGGTAGAATTTATATTCTCTACTGTTCGGCGAGCTACATAGGTATCCAGAGCTTTTGCCGCAGAGCACAACAGATAGAGGCAAGAAAGAGATGCAGGAAAGTAACGGACTCAGAGAGTCTCCCTGGAAGACCCCCCTCTTATATGTGATATGATGTGTAGTCACTTGTCTTTTGTCAGATGTTATGACAAATCTTGTCCGCCACAAGAGTATACGCTCTTTTATGCATCTCACTATTTTTGGATGCACCTCCAAGCACTGAAGGAGGTTAATAAGTAGCTCATGGTTCGTGCTATCGAATGCTTTACGGTAGTCAATCCAATCCATGGACAGATTGCTTCGATACCTGATCGACTCTTGGGTAATACACCTGTCTATTAACAGGCTCTCCCTAGAACCTGACAGCCCTATCTTGCATCTACTTTCTTCAACTATTGCACTCCATACCGGCTCGATAGATGTTAATATCCTCTCTTTGAGGAAGCCAGTGAATAGCTTGTAGCTGGTGTTTAAACAAGCTATATGCCTGTAGTTCTGCGGACTTGATAAATCTCCGGTCTTAAGGATCAATAACGTGCGTCCTTCCACTAGCCACTGCCGGACACGTTTTTTTCCGCAACACTGCTCCGACCCAGGTTGCTGATCAATCTTTCGGGCGATGCCCCCCCCCCCCACCTGAGTGAAGAGCGTCAGAAGATTGTTATGTGAGGTTCCCCAATCGGGCCCATTAGTATCCAAGGTCTTTCGTTTCAGGCGTCATTCTCTCTACTGACATTCTTTTTCTTAACTATTTGTCGCCACACTTTTTTGTCCTGGCATAATTTTCTCGCTTCCTTCACGTCCATGCATTTCTTCATGCAAGCTCTCGTGTTTCTATGGCTTCTTGTGTCTTTTCTGATTCAGGTCTCATTCTCATTTTCCCGCATGTTTTGCTTAGGAAATTTATGTCAACCGCGATAGTTTTGCCCTTGTGCTTTTCTTCACAGGCCCATGTATCGGTACAGTATAGTGCAGTCGGTACACATATAGAATTATGTATTGTTAGTTTAGCTTTGTCGAAGAGGGCCATTTTTAGACACTTGTCAATAAATATGATAAATAGCCATGAGGACATCAAATATCCTTGTTTAACGCCTTTCATAATAGCGAACCAGTCACTCAGTTTCCCATTCACCTTCACACTCGCTTTGCTACCTGCATATATTGTTTTCATTGCTTGTAGGAGCCATCCATCGACTCCGTATTCTTTGAGGACTTCCCCAAGCTTACTTCTATCTACATTGACTCCGTATTCTTTGAGGACCTCCTAAAGTTTACCTCTATTTACCTTGTGAAATGCTTTTCCTAGGTTAACAAACGCACACAAAACTTTTTTGCCTACTCTCAGACTTTTTTTCATGATCTGTCGTAGTCTAAATATTTGATCCGTACATGATCTTCCTGGCATCCATCCATTTTGGACTTCTCATATCTTTTCTTCTGTTATTTTCATTACCCTGCGGATAAGTATTATATTTTTTATTATATTTTACTTACTATACTTAATAAGCTGATACCTCTGTAATTATTGCAGTGGCTTTTAACTCCCTTCCTTTTGTATATTGTTACGATAATCGCTTTTCTCCAATCGTTTGGGATTCCTCCCATCTGGATACATAAATTTATAAATTCGCACAACCTGTGAGGTATGCACTCGACAGCGTGTTTAAGCATTTCAGCGATAATGCTGTCTAACCCAGCAGTCTTACCGTTTTTTAAGTTCTTAATTATATCTCTTACCTCAGTGACACAAACTTTCTCAATTGGGTTTTAAATGCATTATGTTCTATGCCGCAGTTATGTTTTCTTATAGCTTCACCTTCTGATAATTCTTTGAAAGAGTTTCCAAAGCGTCTACTATCCCCTCTGTATCATATAACATATCACATTTGTTGTTTCTCATGCTGACAAACTCTGTACATTTAATTCCCTTCGTCTCTTGAAATAATAATTTCATGGTTCCTTCAAAGTCGTTTTGTAATTTATTTTCTTCTTCTGTTCTGATTTTCGTTTTGATTTCCTTGTCTAGTCGTTTAACTTTCCTCTTTTTGTGTCTGTAATCATTTTAAAGTCTACTTATCTCCTTGTCGCTAAGACCTATGATGTTCAACGTTCTCTTGTAGGTTTTTTCTTAGCTTGTCGGGCTGCCTTAATTTCATCATTCCATCATGTATCACCAGACTTTCTTCACACCACACACTTTGGTCGCAGTTTTAACCATGATATCCCGTAACATAGTCCATGCACTCTCTATATCCTTATTGCATAAGCGCCTCCCAAGTTTCCCTATCTATGCGTTCGTTTAACTCATTTTGAAAATCTATTCGCACTTCCGGTTTCTGTAAATTTTCAATCTTGATTCGCGTTTGCTTAGTTTTTTTTTGTTCTCCTTCTTCTCTATCCTCGCCCTAAGTTTATTTTGGAGACTTGAAGGTAATGATCAGTATTGCATTCAGAACCCTTCATGATTCTTGTATCTTTTACAAATTCTCTTAGTCTTTCATCCGCAAGAACGAAGTCAATTATACTGTGGGTATTTCCTTTACACCAGGTGTACCTGTAGATCATTCTATGTCGAAACCAAGTATTCGTAATATATAAGCCTTTAATCTGTATTCTAACGTTGGACGCCCACACATCCGTTCATATCTTCTAGCAGAATTATTCTTTCACCATGATCGCAAGTACTCATTGTATCGTTTAAAATGTCCCGGAAGGTTTCTTTGACTCTTCTTGGATTACTATCAACTGGGACGTAGCACGCTATGATAAATAATCTCCTGATTCCTACCTTCTTTCAGGCACACAGTAATCTGGAAGATACAAAATCATTCGTGTTCAAACCGACTCCTTGACTACCATCTGTTTTACTATCTACTCCTGATCATATTTCAAAACCGGCTTTCAACAACCCATTTTCTATGTTTCTACTTTCGCATCCCTTCTTCTTTGTCTCAGGTACACATAAAATAGATTGTACACCCAAATACCATCCTATGGGCAACATTTATTTTTCGAGTCGAAATCATGTCCAAGTTAAGTAGTGACTCGTCGTAGGGTGGAGAGTCTAGTTGCAACGTCAGTCCCACCAAACTTTGGACTGGGAGGGGGGCGTGCGAGGACAGGGAAGGATTTACCGAAGATATAACCCCTATGCATAGGGGTGACAACCGTGCCGAAAGCTGAATGGCACCTGGGTGTGTTGTCTCAGACGGTGTCTCTGGGATACCGGGCGACCTCTCAGACTATGCAGCCTTATCCTAGCATGCGGGGCTCTACAAGGATAGACGAACCCTTTTCCCTTGCTGCTCGTGGGAATAGTAATGATAACACCAAACATAGTTGTAGTAAGTCTGGTTCAAAACAATCGAGCGCGCAGGGCTCCCGACAATGGGTCGGGCAACAATGCCGCCTATCTAAGAGTTGGGGGAGCCAATCAAGACGGAGTCAATGCCATTGCCCGGCAGAATCTCATTACTTTTAAAAACGCGTATCGACTCAGGGACGACCTGCTGGAGTGCTATAACTTCAGTATGGCCCCTGAACGAAAAGGTTACATGGTGCGATTCCATACTCTGTGGTGCGAGAAACACCCAGAGCTCTCGCATTTTCCGCATAAACGTCTACGAAACCGTGCCGAGGATCTACGGAAAAGGGGTTATATAAGCGGAGCGCCTACTCAACCGCAGCCAGAACAAGCCGGCAACAAAGAAAGAGAGGCGACACTGAGAACGACGGCGAGCAGGCATCCAACAGAGGAAGAGCGATGCTTAAGGACCCGGAAATCATCAACATTAAGGTTTCCTCAAGCCCAAAGATCTGGCTGAGCTGGATGACGAAATCGTGGAGATTTCTCCGAAGAACCCGTCTTCTATAATATCAATTGTGGCGTATATAAGGCAGCGAGAGCTTTGGCAAATGCAAACAGTAAAACAAAACCATCGGTTGATCATAAGACTAAAAGACAAATGCATCAACTCAGCACAAAGATATGCTGGACAAGGCAGTACGCGTCCCGCATTCAGTGTGTGATTTACTACATAACATCTGGCAGGACTTGCACTGCAAATGTTCGACAGTTCGCACGCGAACTGCGGATCTATCATCACACACTCAACAACTCAAAGCTACTGACCATCAGGCAGCACATTGTTGACAGAATTCGAGTACTATCTAACGCTAGGAGAAGTCTAGAGCATAGAGAGAGAGAGAGAGAGAGAGGTGGATCAGAGAAAATCAAAAGTTTTTGTCTGACCCATCTCGACTCATCTAAGACCCTCCAGTTACTGTCGCCCACCCGCCCACACCAGAGGAGGTCGAGGCATTTTGGAGAGCATTCTACGAAGTCCAGCATCCACTGGAAGAACACTCAAAGAATATAAATAGCTTCAAGGAGCTGTGCAGTGCTCTCATAACACCTGAGGAGGAATGTCCACCTAACACTAACGAGGAGGTGAAACGCGTATTGAAAGGCATGACGAATTCAAATAAGGCTCAAAGAAGGGCGTAGCAGGATGTCGAGAGAACCTGCTAATTGATAGGTGTGTCTGAAAAGATGCTGCAGCTCATCAGCGCGTCCTGTCAATGGCCTGGATTGACTACCGGAAAGCTTTCGATTCAACCTCTCATAGACTTATCATCTGTCTGTTGGAAAGCTTGAAGGTGCATCCACACATAGTGAGATGCATAGAGCGATTAATGCCTCTTTGGAAAACTAGATTTACCATCTCATCTGGAAATTATCGTGTGACAACAAACAACGTCACCTTCCAGAGGGGCGTCTTTCAGGGCGATACCATAAGCACTTTACTTTTTTGCATCACACTTTTGCCTCTATCTCTTACACTACGAAATTCTTCTGGATACCTCTGTGGCGACACTAACCAGCGCAAGCATGAGGTCACTCATGTATTTTATATGGATGACCTGAAGCTCTATGCCTCTGGTAAAGGCAAACTTCAAACTGACATAAATATCGTCGCTAAGTACACAGGAGAGATTAAGATGGACCTTGGATTGGATAAATGTGCCAAAATTCATCTGAAGAACGGGAGAGACGGAGAGACCTATATATACCGGGGCGTGCCTCAAAGCCACATTCAGGACGTAACATCAGTAAAGGAGTCTCTCCGAAGCAGATAAAAGCATCTTCTTCGACAGATTTGTTCTTCCAATCTGTCACCGTTGAACAAGATATTTGCGAATAACATGCTTGCCGTCCCGGTTCTACTCTACTCGTTTGGGGTGGTTCAATGGACGAAGAACGAACTTAAGGCCCTTGATCTCACCACACGTAAGATCATGCACATGCATAAAAGCTTGCATATCAATTCGTCAATTCCGCGATTATACATTTCACGCCGTTAAGGCGGACGCGGACTTCTGAATCTCCAGTGTCTTCATAACCGAATCGTTCTAAGTACAGCTTATATCGTAGCCAACGGCAGAGATCCTCGCCTAAAAATGGTCAGGAACCACGAGATGATTGGTAAAGGGGCGTTCATTTACAAAGCCGCGGAGCAAGCGGCCGAGACCCTTGGCCTGCATTTTAACTTCAGAAGTGAGGAAAGTGCATTACTCCATCTAGATGCTTCACTTCTGAAAGCCGAAGTGAAGAAAGCAGAAGTTCAAAAATTCCATCAAGAGCTGCTCGACAAGAAAATGCAGTGAAATTTTCACAGAAATGTAGAAAAATAGTCCTTGTCAAAGGAGCAAACTTTTGCTTTCCTCAGATCATCAGGCCTTAATTCAGGTACAGAGGGTTTCATTTTCGCATGCCAGGACGGTGTCATTCCCACCTTAGCATACCGTGACCGCATTTTATGTCAAGAAGTTCCCAGCGATAGGTGCAGAGCGTGTCATGCACACGCTGAGTACCTGGAACACATACTATCGGGGTGTCCCACCCACGCAGGAACGACGTACATCTACAGCACTCAAGGCCTGACATTGTTCTCCAAGATTTCGAGAAACGAGCTATATTCGTGATCGAATTCTCGACCCCGTCAGAATACAACATCACTGCCAAGGAGAAAGAAAAGGAGGAGAGGTATCAAGACCTTAAAAGGGAGCTGCAAAAGCTGTACCCAAAATATTCGGTACAAGTAGTTGTACTTGTGATAGGCACTCTTGGAGGTGCGAAGCTATCACTGGTTCGTAACCTTAAAGCCATACCCGCGTGCCAAAAATATGCCAAGGCACTTGCGAAACGGATGCAGAAAGCTGTCATCCTTGGGTCGCTTCGTGTCCTCAAAACACACGAGGGTTTCGCCGGCCTGTCAGTTTGATTTTATCGTATCCTGTGACCACCCATCTCACAGTTGTTAGACGTGGCCTCGAATGGGATTTACCACGGTTCTACTGGGAGCCGGTGTCATTTTTAGATGGCAGTTGCTCCCAGTGAGACCCTGCGGTGGTTGTTTAACCTCATTTTTTAATATATAACAATTTAGATAAAAATTCGAAAAAGGAAAATACAATTATGTTGTAATGTTTTAATTTATTTTGGATTTAGCTTCAGGTTGTATGGATTATTCTGTTTTATTTTACAATTTTTTTATTCAATTAATGATACATAGCCTGCAGTGAATAGTAATTTGCAACAAATTCAATAAGAAGGTGTGCGAAGATTGGGTAATATCTGCCTACACGACCTGCCTGGACAATTGTAATAAAAAAATTTGTTAACACTAAAAGAAGCGGGATAGGCCTTAATGAACATTATTTATCATATACCGCAAAATTACATTCAGGCATACTCCAGTATTGCAAAAATATCATCATTCAATGTTGATAGCACAACATTTTCTTGGTTTGGCATGGGAACAAATTTACCATATTCTACTAGCAATCTAATTTCCTTAACGACAGGAAAGACGTATCTTTGAAACTAAAACTGCCGGTTATAATTTCCGTTGGAAGTAATCCAAATATATCCACGTTGTTCAAGTGCATATCCTAGTACTCCATGAGAAGCAGGCCTGCCCGGAGGAGAATTGGACCTTGCATCAAGAAAAGGCTACTGAGGAGAAATCCGGTCAGGTGAATATTTTCTGGCACAAGAAGAAGAAAAAGCCTAGCGTTTGCCATTGGGATTTCATTCTGACTCTAGTGAATCATAATTGACAAAAGCTTTCATAAAACTGTTTGGGAAGATTGTGTGATTTTTGCCTACCGGACAACACCTAATTTCATCTGCAGTCAAATTTTTAACTACGCCGCTTATTATATTTAGTTTTATTCGCGAATTATTTTCATCTGTCCTATATATTCCATGCAGAGTCCCACTATAATCCAATATTGCGAAAATGTCACCACTGGATGTTGATAATACAACATATTCTTGGTTTGTCCCAAGCACATAGTTCGTATGATCTATTCGCATTTGAATCAATTTATAGGCGGGAAAAACGTATCTTCGACATTCAAATCGCTGGTTCTGATTTGTGTAAGGGATAAGGCGAACATAGCCAAGTTTTTCTATTGCACATCCAAGTATTTGAACAGAACGAGGTCTGCCGGGAGAGGACCTGGACCCGTCACGAAGAGGAGGCTCCTGAGGTGAAGTCCCGCGAGGTGCATGTTGTCTGACAGAAGACGAAGAACCAGGGTTACGATCGCTTTCAGGATTGCATTCGGACTGTAGTGAATCGTAATTTGCTGAAGTTTTAATAAAATGTCTAGGGAAGATTGGTTGTCGTTTTCCTACTGGGCAATATCTTATTTCATCTGGGGTCAAATTATAAACTTTGCCGCTTATAATATTTATTTTTAGTCTCGCATGAGTTCTATTTGACGTATACATTCCACGGAGAAGCCCGCTATGCTCTAATATTGCAAAAATGTCTCCATTGGAACCTGATAAAACAATATGTTCTTGGACGGGCACGGGAATATAGAGTAATTCTTCTGTTCGCAATCTAAGTATTGAGCCAGCAGGAAAAACGTATCTTCTAAATTCGAATTGCAGGTTCTGATTTGTGCGAGGAATGAGCCGAATGTATCCAAGTTTTTCAAGTGCATATCCAAGTACTTCAGGAAAACGCGGCCACCCAGGCGGCGGCCTAGCCTTGGAATGCAAAGGATGCTCCTGATGAGAAGACCGGTCAGGTGAATGTTGTATGCCAGAAGGAAAAGAAACAGGGTTACATTCGCTATTAGGATTCGATTCAGACTGCAGTGAATCGTCATTTGCGGAAGCTTTAATAAAATTGTTGGGGAAGATTGGGTGAAGTTTGCCTACTGGACAATATCGCATTTCATCTCGGGTCAAATTATCAACATCGCCGCTTATCATATTTATTTTCAGTCTCGCATGAAGTCTATTTGACGAATATATTCCACGAAGAAACCCGCTATGCTCTAATATTGCAAAAATGTCACCATTAGTAACTGATAAAGCAATATATTCTTGAGCTGGCACGGGACCATAGCTGTTTTCTTCTGTTCGCAATCTAATTGGATAACCAGCAGGAAAAACGTATCTTCGAAATTCGAAACGTATGTTCTGATTTTTGCGGGGAATAAGCCGAATGTATCCAAGTTGTCGAAGCGCATATCCAAGTATTTTTGGCGGAGGATGTGACCTGGTCCTCGCACGAAGAGGATACTCCTCAGGAACCTCAGGTATACGACGAGAAGGACAAGAGCGACAGTGAACCGGGCTGGGAGTATCAGGGGAATCTCTGGTTGACTGAGAACTTAATTCTGCGAAAAGAAAGAGGGGATTCATGTTTCTTTTTAAATAGATTTCAAAGAGAGCTTGAAACTTTCTTTTTGTTTTTGGTATAAAATACCTTAAATCATAATAAAAGGATTCTTTAAAGAAATGTTGTGCCTAGGAACAGTCAGGTTGAAAATGATTGAGGCTCCCTGTGTTTGAATTTAACACAACAAATTGTTGTTTTTATTTGAGGAATTTATTCTGAATTCGGTTCGGGCTGATATTTCATTTGGGGATTAAGGTATTTTAATTCATTCGGGAGATTACAGTCCTTTTTCTTTAAGAAAATACTAGGCTTACTATCATAGGAATCCGTTACAATTTTGGCGCCCGAACAAAGGACTTGATTTTTTTATATATAAAATGAAATGTTTGTAATTAATGTCAAATGGTAATTACACGACAATAAATACACGATCCAAAGGTTTTCCGTTAGAAAAAGAAGTACAGAAACCTAAATGGAGACATAAGAAAACAGATTTTTTTGATAAATTTCCTGTAAAAAGAAACTTAGTGCTGTTAAAGGTAGAGCACGAACATGGTTCGATTTTACCAGCTTTAGAATCATATGAGATCAATTACAACACTATTCAGTAACTTTCACTTAGAGTTCGTGAAGCGTTGACAGCTATCGATTATTCAAACATAAATAAAATTACACAGGCATTAGCTCATCTTGATTTGACTCATGAGGAACGCGAGAATGGTCGAAAGCGTTAAAAAAATCAAAATCAAAATGATAATTCTGGAAACAAAGATTTCAAGTTCAACATTCGTGTATTACAGGCTAATTCAAACCCGTTTAATAATTTTTCAAGAAGTTCTGGAATTATGCAGAAAACCCTAATACTCGAAAATGCAGAATAAACAAACAAGTTCTTTTGAATGTCAAAATTGGCGATTCTGAAGAATCAATACCATTTTTAGTCGTTCCCGGTTTATCGAATAAAATGATCTTAAGTAATGATTGGTTATTAGAGTATTGCCATCACAAAATGATGATTACACTTTCATACAAATAATAACTGTTCCTGAATTTTATTGTAATCCTTTGAATCTCACGGTAAAGAATCTGACTCACAAAACTATTATTCACAAATCATGTCCAATTCGTTTGAAATATCGTCATTTAGTTGATAAGGGAATCGAAGGAATGCTTTCTTCGGGTATAATAGAACAGTTGATCAGTTCTTATTATGATCCTTTGCGTATAACAGTTACAAGTGACGGAGAAATTTGTATTTGCTTAGATGCCCGATTTATCAATAACATTGTTGAATGGGAAAATGAAGCACCACCTTATTATGCACAAATTTCATGGCGTAAAGTATGTTTCGAGGACAAACTTGGCTAATGGATATTGGCAGATTCCCTTACACAAGAACTCTCGTCAGTATACCGCATTTGTGCATACATGACAGTCGAATAGTCAAATGTCATATGTTTCAAATAGGTTCGGATCTGGGAAAGAAATTTAAAGACGTATGCGTATTGCAAGAACAAGATGAAGTTGTAACAAAGATAGAAAATAATATGAATTCTGAAAATAATAAAAATAACTTTTTGATAGATAAAGAATTATTATTTCGAAAAGATCATCCATTCAATAATTGTCAGTTAGTGCTACCCTTACAATTAAGAAAAAAGGTACATACATGTACATACAAAATTAGGTAATTGAGGCTTTTATAAAACTTTAATGTACATCAGGCAATACTTTTATTGGAAAGGGATGAGTCAAGATGTTAAATAATCTATTGTGACTTGCGATCTTTGCCAAAGGGTGAAGCCGTTAAATTGAAAAATGGAAGGGAGTTTAAATTCGTCAGAGCGGAAAAGCCAAATAAGTTAATAACCGTAGATTTTTATGGGTCGTTACAGCGATTAATCGGTGAAGTAAAATTGCTCTGATCTTTCTCTGAGCAAGATATTTGACAGATACATTCCGCGAATGGGGAAACCGACTAAAATCTAAGCAGATAATGGTAGTCAATTTTCGTCATCTCTTTGGAGTGCGCCATTGCAAAAGGAAGATATCAAAGATTTGTTCAGTTCTATCAGACATCTTCAAAGCAATCCAAATTAAAGAGTGATGAGGGAATTGGGCCGATTGTTTAGGACTTTTTGTTCGGACACTCCTACGCGTTGGGAAAAATACATTTTGGTGTAAAGCCACTAGATATGAATTCAGAAAATTATTTAATTCCCAGAATCGAAAGATATCTCTCATGATGTTAAACTTTTATTGGCGAATGAAAAATTATTGGACAGTTTTGAGAAAAGGAATCTTGCAGAAAAAATCCATTCTGAGGTAGAATTAATGATCAGGGACCTAGCCTTGTTGAACATTCCTGAAAATTCAGACCTATTTAAAAAAGTAACTCACAATTTTTTTACGTTTAATACGGTCCGCATCGAATCCGTAGGAGCTTTGGTAATAAAACGTTTCAACTGATTGATAAATATGAGCCTAAAAATATAATTGGCATTTGTAATCGCTGCAGCTTAAAAAAATTTCACCAGCAGGAGGAAATAATTATTACTAGGATTATAACGAGCGAAATTCGCTTTGAAACATAGGAGGCTGATTGTTTCATTCTCAAGTGCTACTTAGTCCGAACAATGTTGTAAATATGTAATAAAGAGAAGTAGACTGAGTGATGAAAGCACATTTAAATAGTTTAAATATCGAAAGACTATAAAAATTGTATACACTTGCCAAATTTGGTAAATTATATGTATATAAATGTTATATAGAATATCTGTATAATAATGATGTGATATGACGATGATGAAACACAAAAAAGTGTTATTTTGACAAGCTGCGGCAGTAACCTTTCTAAGGTGGGATGTTGAGACGATTTTTATGTTCATAAGTTTTGAATATTCGCGCCAGGAAATACGAGAGACGTTTCATAGTGTATTGCGAATAATTCTTGTAATTTGGTTCCCGATGAAATTACGAAAAACGCGGGTTCAATGGATTTTTCGCATTTGACAATAAATTTTCACTCATCCTGCCGACTCAGACTCAATAATATCAATCATGGGTCAGCCAGAAACCACGACAGTCAATAGTGAGTATTTGCTGAGTCTTTTGAACTCTAATTGTCTACATGAGCTGCGCACATGTTGCATTGTACGTCCCTCAGATTCTATAAATTAGAGCATTCGTTCTGGAGACGTGACTGCCTTGATACTGGCTCCATATGATTACTTTTTATTTCTATTTGTAGCTTATATTGTTACTCATTTGTATCGATCTTAGGTCGAAAAACAAATTCTTAAATAAATAAAATAATAATATTCTGAATTCGTTAAAAATCACCTGGGATTCTTATAAACTTCATCGAATTCTTTTAAATACTCCAACATTCAAATGAGCATAATTCTTATTCTTAATACACGTTAGTTACTTCTAGATAATTGTAGTACCATTCTGGTTCAGAAATTATTATGATGTCAAAGAACTGTATTTAAAAACGAAATTCCATTTGCAAATAACTTCTTCTTTTTTTGAAGATATAAACATTTCGTGAAAAAGGAACTATTTTTTCCAACATTCCTTTTCCTTGCTTGAAAATTCAACTCTTTCTTCGTAAGACCAACTGCTTAATGGAAAATCAGAAAATTAATTTCTTTATGTTCTACTATCTGGTAAAAACTGCATCACTATTGATTGAAAATGATTTTGTTGCTTTAAAATGAGCTTTTTAGTTTGATTACTCAACTATTGTCGAATAAATTCGTCTTTATATGTTGAAAATTCAACTATTTGGTTAAAAATTTTATTATGATCCTAAAAATTAATTTCCTTGTGGTAAGCTTATTAGTATATTATGCCATAATTTTTGACGGCATATAAATACAAATGGCCAGTATATAAATATGTGCCAAAAGAGGGACTTTGTCTTCTCTCCACATGCATGAGAAAGGTCCGTATTCATACATGTTTTATATTAAAGATAATAAAAATGATAGATATATTATATTAGTATATTCACCAATAGAGTGAAAGATGACCGCCAGAGTGAAAACGAAAGTATAGACCATCCTCATTTTCGCAAAGTAGAGGAAAAACTGATTAATGCTTCAGTGAATAAGTGGGAAAACTAGCGTAAAGAAAGAATATTCTATTGCATCATCAGAATACACATCTATACGAAAGTTGTCGTTATCTTACCTTCATGTGAGATGACGTCGTAATTAGTATCAAGTTTGTCATTCGGAGATAAGCATATCACTTTACATCTTTTATTATGATCATTATAATTATTACATTATCATCTCAAATGCAAGGTATAATTATGATTATAATAATTATTGGTTATAAGCTATGTATGTAACAACAACAAAAGTTATACGGGAAAGTTATTTGAATCATCTAAAACTGCCGAGAAAAGTAAATGTGAAATAAAGAACAAACAATAACGTGATAAGATACGGTTTCCTCATTCTGTTCTATCCGAATCAAATCAAATATTCAAACCGAAAGAGAATAAAAAATTACAGTTTTCAGGCTACTGTGACACATATGATACGTACCTTATTTCACTTTTAAAATAAAACCACTAAAGACTTTCTTTTATTTCAAAATCCTGTTCAAACATGAAAAATTGATTTACAAAAAAACAGCGCGCAGAATGTAAACATTGACTCCTTTAAGGTTAAAGTTGACATACCTAGTCAAAAATTAATTTTATCAATTAAGGATCCAGGTTACATTTTAACAATTTTGTTCCAAAATTATATTTTTTGTTTTGAATTCTCCTTTTTTGGTGGTAAGCTAATCTTCTTGATTAAAAATTTGAATACACGCTCACAAGTTTAACTACTTTCTTGAAATTTCATTTTATGAATTTTGTAGAAAATTTTGTTTTTTCGAATCTCTGACACCTGGTGTGTCGATAACTATTCAGTATTCTTTTATTCCAGAACTGATACCCTAATATTCGTTGTGGCTAGTTGTTTTTTAGATCGATTTCGTTGAGATAAGTAAATACAGAAAAATGATCAACATAGTGAAAGAGATTCGAAAAAACTGGAATTTTCTACATAATTTCTAGAGCAAGGAGCAAGTGATAATAATTTTTTTATACACTGGCGAATTGTCTTTCGAAAAAACTTCAACTTTGAACATTCATTGTCTACGGTAAATAATTCCAGAAAATTATACATTTTTACGATTTACAGCGTATAAAAATTGTTTCATAAATTAAAAGTGTTAACATAATTGCAAAATGTCCTAAACAAATATTACTCATAGCATTCGTTAATTATCTAATTAATTGCAGGCAGGCACGATAGGCCTCAGGAAGAGGACACAGCAGGAGGCACCAAGCATCTCCTAGTTGTGCAGATTCCTCAGTCCCAGACGAGGGCTCTTGCGGCGCTCAACAACAGGCCCTTCTATCACTTTGGACAGGTCAACTTTAGGGTTGCCGGCCAGGGACAGGAGGGGCCTGTTGAGACACAGGAAGATCGGGAGCAGACCTAAATGACTGCTCCTGGTCTCACCATTACCCAGATTAACTTGCATCATAGCAAAGGCGCCTCTGCAGTTTTACAGAGGGGCATGGCTGCGAGGCACCTAGGTATCTCGCTAATCCAAGAACCGTGGTTAGTTCGAGATACCATAAGGGGTTTAGGGGGGGCTGGTATTTTTTGTTACAGGGACCCCAAGGCGACCAAACCAAGGGCCTGCATACTGACGAAGGGAGTAAACGCTGTCTCGCTGCTTGAGCTATGTTCGAGAGACGTGATGGTGATAGCCATGGATCTCAAAGGAATAGGAAGGCTAGTTCTGGGATAGGCTTACTTTCCGTATGACAGCGAAACTAACCCACCAGTGGAGGTATCTACACGGGTGGAATATTGCAAGGTAAGGGTTATTCCTCTACTGCTGGGATGCGATGCTAATTCCCACCATACTTTGTGAGGCAGGAAGCACGTCAACTCAAGAGGAAATGACCTACTGGAATACCTAATAACCACTGATTTAGATATTCTTAACACGGGGAAAGCCCCGACGTTCCGTAACTCGGCCAGGGAGGAAGTCATTGACATCACTCTCTGTACCAGCAGTTTTAGAGATAACATCAAGAGGTGGAGAGTCTCAAATGAACCCACTCTATCAGATCACTCACAGATAGAGTTCGTGTTGGAATCCATTGTACCCGCTGGCCCTAAATGGATCAGAAATCCAAGAAGAACGGACTGGGATCAGTTTTCCACGGAGCTGAGATTTGCATTTTCAGAGTTTCCCAAGTCAATTCGTGACGTGGATACTCTGGAGATGGCAGCCAACACTTTCACGGAAGCCATCAAAGCTACTTATGAAAGTAATTGTCGACCTACCAGAGTCCGAAAGGCTGGGGAGACACACTGGTGGAATGGGAAACTCGAAGAGCTTCGCAGGGAAACCAGAGAGAGGTTCAGACGTGCCAGTAATGGAAAAACGAAGGAACTATGGACATCATTCACAACGGTGAGGGATGAATACAGGGGTGCAATACGTAAGGCAAAGCAAGAGAGCTGGACCAACTTTTGCACAGAAATCGAGAAGGGAGCTGAGGCGGCTAGACTAGATAAGCTGCTTTCTCGAAATCCGGATGCTATTCTCGGCACTCTTAAATTGCCCGGTGGGGGTTACTCAGAGTCGGACGGGGACACCTTGGCTCACCTGATCAAGGCACACTTCCCGGGCTTTTCAAGGCTTGAAGAAGTGGGGACGGCACCTCTGAGGCAACTAAAGTCGCCTGCGGCCAAACTGGGCCCGAAACGGCGGCTTGCCAACGAGATTGTTACCCCTGCCAGGGTCAGGTGGGCCCTGAAGTCCTTCAGCCCTTACAAGTCTCCCGGCCCAGACGGCATCTATCCAGTCCTCTTGCAGGGGGCTGGAGAGTCCATCATAGGGCCGCTAGTGAGACCTGCTAGGGCTAGTCTTACGCTGGGACACGTCCCGGCGGCATGGGAGGGTACGAGAGTAGTCTTTATTCCGAAAACAGGTAAGATCGGTTATACCTTACCCAAGGATTTCCGTCCCATCAGCCTAACATCTTTCCTACTAAAAACAGTGGAAAGACTTGTGGATAGATATATCCGCGACAAGGTCTTGTCAAGGAGGCCACTTCATAAAGAGCAACACGCCTATAGGGCTGGTCACTCGACGGAGACGGCCCTAAGCGGAGCAGTAAACCTAATTGAAGGACAACTGCAGGAGAAAGGCCTTGCGATTGGAACCTTTATGGACATCGAAGGAGCCTTTAACAACACCTCTGGAGAGGTGATTAGGGCGGCCATGATCACACATGGTGTGCTTACTGTAGTTGTGGAATGGATATGCCATATGTTGGCCAATAGGAATCTAACTACGACTAAGGGTGATACCACTTTATGTGGAACCGTGGACTCGAAATGTCCGCAGGGAGGCTTTAAAACCAGGGTTTTAAAGCCCCCTGAGTCAGGCAGTCTCCCATCTGTGCACGTGTACAGTTGAGAGTATCACTTCAAATGACTGAACCTTAAAATTGGTAAATCTCTTGAAAGTGCTTTCGAATCTTTTGAAGTATCCTGATATCTTTTAAATCATTTAAAATCTTATCAAGTTACCGAAATCACTTGAAAATTGCTTAGAACCTTCTAATATGCTCTAAAACCTGGCATAGGTTCTATAAAATCAATCTATATTTTCGAAATTTTAGGAAACTCTATGATACAATACCCTTGCAATTTATTTCAAGTCTCTTGAAAATGCTTAAAAATCTTTTTAAATACTCTCAAATATTTCAAATCTTCTGAAACCAATTCAATATTCCTTATACTTTTTTGAAATCCTCTTGTCCTTTTCAAATCCTTTAAAATCTTATGAAATGAATTGAAACATTTTATACCTTTTGAAAATGCAATAGAATCTTTTAAAACCATAAAATAATTCAAATCCAATAAGGGACATTGAATTACTAAAATCAATTAAAAGATTCTTAGGATCTTTCAAAATACCCTAAGATATTTAAAATCCTTCAAAATATTTTGGAATTCCTTACATTTCTTTGAGCTCTTCAAAATCCCTTGTAATTTTCAAAAACACCCTGAAATATTTCCAATCCTTTAAAATTCTTTCAAATTTTTGAAATAAAAAAAATCCTTCGATTCTTTAAAAATCACTTGAACCTTGTTAAGCATTCAAAAATGTCTTAGCATAATTTAAAAGTTTTCCAATCCTTAAAACTTTTTTTTTAATCCTTGAAACTTACAATTTTTTTTGTATTGCCTCGAAATTTTTTTAAATACTCAAAAATATTTTAAATCGTCTGACATCAATTAATGAAATCAATTGAATCTTTTAAATTAATCTAGAATATTTCAAATCCTCCGAAGGTAATTAAATTACTGAAATCAAGTTAAAATCCTTGGAATCATGAAGAAAACTCTAAAAATTTTCAAATCCTCTAATTTTTTTGTAATTCCTCAAATTGTTTAAATCTCATGAAAATGCCTTGGATTATTTTAAAATACACTGCAATATGTCCAATCCTTCAACATTTATTTAAATTATTGAAATAAAAAAAAAAATTTCTTGGAATCTTCTGAAATTCTCTCAAATATTTTCCTAAAATATATATTATACTCTAAAATATTTCGAATTTTCTAAAATCAATTAAATTACTGAAATCAATTGAAAATTCCTTGGAATATTTTGAAATACTCTAAAAGATTTCAAATTTTCTAAAAAATTTTTAAGCACCTTTAAATTATGTAAGTCGTTTGAACATGCCTTGCATTTTTTTGAAATTATCTAAAACCCTCCTAATCCTTTAATATCCCTTGAAATTGTTGAAGCAAATACTTACAAAATTCCCTAAAATATTTCCAGTTCTTTAAAATGATTTAAAACTTTTTAGAACTCTTGAAAAATCCTTGCCTTGTAATCTTTTAAGATACTCTAAAATATTTCAAATCCTTTTGAAACAATTAACGCACTGATGCCTCGTGTCACACGCATATAGCAGGTCTACAACTAATTTGTTGAAAATATTCGTAGAAAATTTATTTTATTCAGTTGAAAATAATTTTTTATTGAAAATTTACCTGTTCTGTTTTTAAGTTGAAAATTCAACTGCGTTAGGTGAAAATTCAATTATTTTGTTGGAAATTCGTCTTTTTGGTAGGAAAGGAATCTCATTAGTTAAAAATTTAACTATTTTGTTGGAAATTATTTTTACATTTTCATTATAATGAGAAGGTGTTGGTTTTATGTAAAATTTGACATAGTCGGTTTTCATCAAATCTCTACGTTTTGAGACCCTCTGAGCTAGAAAAAACGATTTTTTACCAAGGTGTCTGTCACGATAACTTTGGAAAAAATGATCAGAGTGGATTGAGCTTTGGCACATGTTTTTAAGCCCTAAAAGAAGAGGACAAGTTCGTTAGCCAGCTATTTTTGATGAAAATTTAAAAAGTTAAAGCATTTTCAAAATTTTTAAAACCATTTTTTGCAAAATTATCAGAGTTATAACATTTTCATAATAAAAAAAAACGAAAACTAACATTTTAAGCCAAGAAACGTACGATATGAAGAAAAGTCAAGAAAAGAAAAACGTTAGTTTTTGAATTCCCTAAAAGATTATCATAACAACTTTTTGTATTTTCTTGAAAAATCGAAATTTGCAATTTTGACCCTATAAAAGATAATAAAAAAATATATTTACAAATTTTTTGTTAAATATCTTTCAAAAGGACGTCATGAAAAAAATTGCAAACTTTAAAAAGATCTACAAATTCCTCAGGAATCAGTTTTTGATAGGATGTGTAGTTTTTGTTTTATTCGTGAAAAGCAGTATGAAAAATAAAAAAATTAAATTTTTGTGACAAACGACACAAGCAACGAAAAAACTGAATAAAAAAAATTAGTTTACCCGAAGAAAGAGCTACAAATTTCTTATTATTATTCATTTTTTGATATGATGCTTAGTTTTTGTTTTGATCGTTAAAAATAACATTGACAATAAAAAAAAGTACATTTTTAGTGGAACGACGCAAGGCACGGAAAAAGATGGATTTGAGGATATACGTATTTGTCAACTTGCTCTAATATCTCATCATTCAGGAAAATGTTACACATTGTTTTCTCACTTTTTCCTTCAAACACTATTACCTTTGTTTTATTTGCGTTAATTTTGAGGCCCATGTTTTTCATGCTTGTATTAAGTTTATTCAACATTCTTTGCAAGTCCTCGATTAATTCTGCTATGACAATCTTGTCATCTGCGAAAGCCAAACCACGCACCTTCACTGTTTCGAGATCTGCACCTTCTTCGTTGAAGAGGGCCATTCTTAGACACTTGTCCATAAATATGATAAATAGCCATGAGGAAATAACGCATCCTTGTTTAACATCTTGCATAATAGCGATCCAGTCACTTACTTTCCCATTCACCCTTACACTTGCTTTTCTATCTGCATATATTGTTTTTATTGCTTGTAGGAGCCATCCATTGACTCCGTATTCTTTTAGGACTTCTCAAAGTTCACTTCTATCTACATTGACGCTGTATTGTTTCAAGACTTACTACAGTTAACCTCTATCCACCTTGTCAAATGCTTCTTCTAGATCAACAAACGCACAGAAAAATTTCTCTCCTACTCTCAGACTTTTTTTCTATGATCTGTCTTAGTCTAAATATTTGATCCTTACACGATCTTACTAGCATAAATCCACTTTGGACTTCTTATATATTTTCTTCTGTTATTTTCATTACCCTGAGGACAACTTTCTTCCTTTTGTACATTGATACGATAATCGATTTTCTCCAATCGTCTGGGACTCCTCCCATCTCGATACATAAATGTATCAATTCGCAAAACCTGTGAGGTATGTACTCGCCACCGTATTTAACCTCAGTGACACGGACCTTCTCATTTGGGTTTTCTGATGTATTATGTTCTATGCCGCAGTTCTGTTCCCTTATAGCTCCACCTCCTAATAATTCTTTAAAAGAGTCTTTTAAAGCGTCCACTATCCCGTCTGTATCATATAACATATCACCTTTGCTGTTTCTCATGCTGACAAATTCTGTACTTTCTCTCCCCTTCATCTCTTTAAATAATAATTTCATAGTTCCTTCAAAGTTGTTTTGTATTTTATTTTCCTCTTCTGTTCTGATTTTATTTTTACTTACCTTGAATAGTCGTTTAACTTTCCACTTGTTGACTCTGTAATCATTTTTAAGTATATTTATCTCCTCATCGCTAAGGCCTGTGATGTTCAACGTTCTCATGTACCCTTTCTTCTTTTCTTGTCGGGCTGACTCAATTTCATCATTCCACCATGTATCACCAGCCTTCTCCCTACAATCGCTGTACCACATAATTCGGTGGCAGTTTTAAGAATCATATCCCGGAACAAAGTCCATGCTCTCTCTATATGTTTCTTGCATAAGTGCCTCCCAATTTCCCCTATATATGCGTTCGTTTGACTTATGTTGAAAATATTTTCGCACTTCCAGTTTATGTAAATTTTCAATCTTGATTCTCGTTTTTTTGGTTCTTTTTCTCCTCCATCCCTGCCCTACGATTATTTAGGAGACTAGGAGGTAATGATCAGTATTGCATTCGGAAGCCCTCATGACTCTGGTATCTTTTACTAGTTCTCTTAGTCTTTCATTCGCAATAACAAAGTCAATTATATCATGGTTATTTCATTTACACCAAGTATACATGTGGATTATTTTATGAAGAAACCAAGTATTTGTAATAAATAAGCCCTTTTCTAAGCATAAGCTAACATTCTAGCCCACAATAATCTGAAAGATACAAAATCATGATCTTTCAGATGCTGTCGTGCCTTTACATTCATTATCAAACCGACCCCTTGACTACCATGTGATTTACCATCTACTCCTGACCATACTTCAAAACTGCCTTTCAACACCCCATTTGCTATGTTTCTACTTTCGCATCCCTTTTCCTTTGTACCAGGTACACATAAAACATCTGGCTTTCTTACGTACATAGTTTCCTGTAATTGTCTTATCTTAAGATCATTCACCACTCTAGCATTCCAAACACCTAATCTCCATTCATCGCCTAAAACTCGACCTTTACATTTACCGTGTTTATGCATTTCGTCAATCAAAGTTTCTGTCCATTCCGAGGATATTATATTGTAGGTATTATTCATTGTTTAGATTGTACACCCAATTACCATCTTATGCGGGAAAGATTTTTTGCGAGTCGAAATCATGTCCAAGTTAAGTAGTTGTTCGTCGTATGGAGGAGAGTCTAGCTGTAACGTCAGTCCCACCAAACTTCGGTTACTGAGGGGGGTGAGGACAGGGAATGGAAGCCGAGAGATTCGCAATTGGTAGGTCTTTTATGATGAGAATGTCAACAACCTCTAGGCACGGAACCGAAAACAAGTCAGCTGAAATTCGAAGAAGAAAAATACAATGATGTTGTGATGCTTTAATTTAATTTTGATCCAACTTCAGGTTACAAGGATTATTCTGTTAAATTTTACAATCTTTTTATTGAATTAATGATACAAAGTCTGCAATGAAACGCAATTTGCAGCAAATTTCATAAAAAGTTGTCGAAGATTGGGTAATAGAAGAGAAGTAGGCCTGCCCGGAGGAGACTTGGACCTGTCAGGAAGAGGACACTACTAAGAAGAAATCAGGCCAGGTGAATATTGTCTGGCACGAGAAGAAGAACCAGAATGGCGTTTGTCGTCGGGATTCCATTCGGACTCTAGTGAATCGTAATTGGATGAAGCTTTAATAAAATTGTTTGGAAAGATTGGGTGATATTTGCCTACTGGACAACACCTTATTTCTTCTGCAGTCAAATTATCAACTGCGCCACTTATTATATTTATTTTTATTCTCGAATTATTTTCATCTGTCCTATATATTCCATGAAGCGTCCCACTATAATCCAGTATTGCAAAAACGTCACCACTGAATGCTGATAATACAATATATTCTTGGTCTATCCCAAGCACATAGTGCGTATGATCTATTCGCATTTGAATTGCGTTATAGGCAGGAAAAACGTATATTCGAAATTCAAATCGCTGGTTCTGATCTGTGCGAGGAATAAGCCGAACATAGCCAAGTAGTTCTATTGCAAATCCAAGTACTTGAAGAGAACGAAGCCTGCCGGGAGAGAGCCTGGACCCGGCAGGAAGAGGAGGCTCCTGAGGTGAAGTCCGATCAGGTGAATGTTGTCTGTCAGAAAAAGAAGAACCATGGTTGCGTTCGCTATTACGATAGCATTCGGTTTGTAGTGAATCGTAATTTGCTGAAGTTTTAATAAAATGCTTGGGGAAGATTGGTTGACGCCTTCCTACTGGACAATATCTTTTTTCATCTGGGGTCAAAGCATCAACTTTGGCGCTTATCATATTCATTTTCAATCTCGCATGAACTCTATTTGACGAATATATTCCACGCAGAACCCCGCTATGCTCTAATATTGCAAAAATGTCACCATTGGATGCTGATAATACAATATGTTCTTGGTTTCCCATGCGAAGAAAGCTATTTTCTTCTGTTCGCAATCTAATTGGATAACCAGTAGGAAAAAGATATCTTCGAAATTCGAATCGCAGGTTCTGATTTGTGCGAGGAATGAGCCGAATGTATCCGAGTTGTGCAAGTGCATATCCAAGTACTTTAGGAAAAGGCGGCCATTCAAGAGGTGACCAGGCCTTGGCACAAAGAGGTTGCGCCTGAGGGGAAGTCCAGTCAGGTGAATGTTGTCTAACAGAAGCAGAAGAAACAGGGTTACTTTTGCTATTAGAATTCGATTCAGACTGTAGTGAATCCACAGTCGCTAAAGCTTTAATAAAATTGTTGGGAAAGATTGGCTGCTGTTTGCCTACTGGACAACATCTTGTTTCATCTGGGGTAAAATTATCAACTTCGCCGTATATCATATTTATTTTCACTCTCGAATGAACTCTATTTGACGAATATGTTGCACGAAGAAACCCGCTATAATCTAATATTGCAAAAATATCACCATTGGATGCCGATAATACAATATGTTCTTGGTTTGGCACGGGTATATAGCTATTTTCTTCTGTTTTCATTCTAATGGGATAGCCAGCAGGAAAAACGTATCTTCGAAATTCGAATCGTAGGTTCTGATTTTTGCGGGGAATAAGCCGAATGTATCCAAGTTTTCGAAGTGAATATCCAAGTACTTTAGGAGAAGGAGGCGACTTGGCCCTTACACGAAGAGTATTCTCCTCATGAGCCTCAGGCATGCGACGAGAAGAAGAAGAGCGACCGTGAACAGGGCTGGGAGTATCAAGGGAATCTCTGCTTGACTGCGAACTCAATTCTGCGAAAATAAAGAGAGGATTTGTTTTTCAATTTGAACGAATTTCAAAAAGAGCTTGAAACTTTATCCTTGTTTTCGGTATAGAATAGATTAAAATTATAATAAAGGGATTCTTCGAAGAAAAGTTGTGCCGCAGAACTGTCAGGTTGAAAATTATTGAGGCTCACTGTGTTTAAATTTAACGTCTATTTTGTTTTGTCTTTATTTGTG
Organism: Andricus kollari; assembly: GCA_932074435.1. NCBI lineage: Eukaryota > Metazoa > Arthropoda > Insecta > Hymenoptera > Cynipidae > Andricus > Andricus kollari. Next base: position 1,205 of record CAKNWW010298502.1, on the reverse strand, counting down.
GAATTTATTCTGAATTCGGTTCGGGTTGATATTTTATATTTTATACAGATGGACACAAGTGTAAATAGAAATTCATTTTTATATAAGAAATAATTTGGATTGCTATCCGTAAATTTTCTTCCATACACGAAATGTATATTTCTGAAAACTCTGTGTACTCTAACGGCGAAATAAATGCTCTAAATAATAATTTAATAACCACAATCTCAACTATCGCTGATAAGTTACATTTCCTTGCAAAGCCAAATGGCGTACTCCAGGGAAAAAACCTTGGGATGATAAAGAATGTAGATTCATGTACCATAAGATTAGGCACTCCTTAAATGTCTTTAACAGTTTGGCTTTTGCCGATTCTAAGCGGGCATAATTCCTCGAAATAAAAAGATCTTTTCTGGAGTTGCGTGAGTCCAAGAAGAGGTCAGTTACACCAGCCCCCCCCCCACTCTTAATTTTCGGGTTTTTTATAGCCCAATGAATTGCGTCGCAAATGCACTGATATGCGCCCACAATAAAAAATTGTGCACCACAAAACGCTAGGAGTTATAGCAAGTGTTACGTGGGGGGGTGTGGCGCCAGCCCCCCTCATTTGAAAAATCAAATCTTCAAAGCCTTGAAGATCTCCAAATGCACTGATATGCGCCACCAAGGAAAAATTTTGCGCCACATTAATAACCGAGCTATCAGCGATCAAAATGGGGAGGGGGGGCGATTTTTCAAAAATAATAACATTTTTTTAAATTCAGCATAGCCATCTGTCATAATTTCAAATGCACTCAAATGCGCCACCATTTAAAAATTTCGCACCAGTTAATTAACAAAGATAGCATTGGGGGTGGGGGGGGGGGGCAGTGCCACAAAAATTTTGTGCAAACATTAAAAACTGTCCACGATACGAAGCTTTTAACACCTTACAAAGTGATGACCATGTGATGACAGACAAAATAAAAGGTTTTTAATCCGCAGTGATGAAGGGACTGTCGTATAGGGTTTCAAATGCACTCATATGCGCCATAAAAATTTTCTGAATATCTTGAAAATTGCCCAAGATATGGAGGTCACAACATTAAGCAGAGTGATGATCGAAAAAATTGAAAGTTATCAATCCGCAGTGGCAAAGGGAGTTTCATATAGGGTTCCAAATGCACCCATATGCTTTTAATTTTTTCGATCAACTCTGCTTAATGTTGTGACCTCCAAATCTTGGG
>CAKNWW010298491.1:0-18057 GCA_932074435.1 Andricus kollari | reverse complement strand
CGCCCTCGATAGATTGCCACTTTAGGGCCTCGATAGAAAATAGGAAATCTAGACAGGGCCTATTAAGAACCAAGTTTCAATTTCTATCCGGGTGGCCAGAAAACAGAAAAATGTTTACTGAAAACAACAATGAGTTCAAATGTATTGCCACACAAAATAAATAAATGTTAACCCAAATAGTTGATTTTTAATCCAGAATGAATAATTCTTTACCAAAAAAAGCGAATTTTCAACAAAATACATAAACCACGTAGTACCACAAGGGGTTGGGGGGGGGGGCCGATGAGAATGCCACGGTAGACTACAGGGGGGGACGGGGACGAAAGAGAACGAAAAAAGAGACGAAAAAAAAATGAAAAGGCAAAATTTGTTCAACCAAAAAAAATGTGCAAATTTGTTATAAACTCTTTTTATAAAAATGCATCAAAAATTAAAAATGTATTTTTTGGAAAAATGACACAAGCTACAATAACTTTTTATTTAACAAAATTCTTCGCCTAAATTATATCTACAAATTTGCTTCGAACCACTTTACGGCAGTATGCGTATTTTCAGTTTAAATCATAAAAAATAACGTTGAAAATAAACAAATTAAATTGATGGAGAAACAACACAAGTTGCAATAAAATGTATAATAACAAAATTTTTTTATAGGATGCACACTTTTTTATAATTACAAAAACAAGGCTATGAAAATACGTATGTTTCAATGTTAATATGAATTGTGATAATATAAATTTATTGAAATGATAGCTTTTTCAGGGTAGCTGAGAATAAAAATTAGTGCAAAATAAGGAGCAAATATTGAAGCAATCATGAAAAATAAAATGTGTCTATTATTTTGCAAAATCTGAATAAGCAGTACCAGCTTGAGATACAGAAATAAATATGATATACATTTGATATAATAGTGTTGAACATAATGTAGAAAAGTTAAGATTTTTTATAAAATCGAGTGCGAAGCACGAGATACGTGATGAGAATGTGTTCGTTAAAGCCAAAGGAGCTTTAACAAAAGAGAATTCACAATCACTTGCGCACAGGGTGCGATGAGAATGTGCCCGCACAGCGGGCAGATTTTTTTTCATAGGATGCATATTTTTTTTAGATATTTCGATGTCTCAAGTTTTAAAAAAACACCCAGTATATGTATATGTTTAAACTAGTTTTAACTAATTATTATTCAATGTGTACCTTTTTACTGGGTTGAACGTACTAAATCTCCCTTCGTAGTAAAATAGTTATATATTCACTCAAAATTCTCTTCCTCTAAGCTCCGCCTTCGAAGACTAGAGCCTAGAGAAACCAGATATTTGTGTACCAGTCTGAGGTCCATCCCGCATCCAGATCCGGGTGTAGGTGTCGATCGTAGGAGGTTCTCTAAGAAACTCCTCCTTTGACACACTCCGACTCCCTAACCAACAACTTATCCCTCCACTCTCAATCCGAATGAGCCGAATTCTTCACACATTTCCGCACGCGTCGAGGTAGAGGGCAACCGGCAAAGAGACACGAAAGAGAGAGATGGTTGAGAATCTCACATCTTGAAAGCTCTCTTCGCAACAGAGGAAAAGAAAGGAAGAGAGAAAAGGGGATGAACAGCCGAAAAGGGAGGAAGCGTGACAAAAGAGGTAGTAGGGCAAACGGAGAAAGAGGAGAGCACGGGAAGGAAGAAGAAACACACTTCAGATCCAGAACACGAGACAGAAATACTGAAGCTCTCAGAAGGAAAGAGACACACTCAGAGTCTTAAGGAAAAGAGGGATTCTGCCGATTTGAAAGTGGGACGAAAAAATTCTGAGGGATAGAAGGAGAGAGAATGATGGACCGATGATAAGATCTGGCAGTTTCTCGCGTGGAGTACGTCTGCCCTACACGCCTTCTTCTCCGTTTCGTTGGACTCTTTACTTCACTTCTCTTCTCGATTTCTTCGAACCCTGTCAGCATCCGATGCTGAGGTGAAGACGGCTCCTGTTGGCAATCTAGACGACCTCGACGATGCCCAGAATCGTCAGATATTCGGTCAAGATCACCTGTCAGTTTGGTGAAGGAAACAGGGAGTCCTGACACCAGGTGACTTCATTCTGGAGGAAAATTGCTCTGTCTACTTTTTCCTTTAATCAAGGACGAGGGATGTGAAGATGGAAGAAGCTGGTCCTTGCTGATTTTTAATTGATGGTCCATAAATTAAACTTTCTGTATACTTCAGTTGAGGATTTTTTATTGTTGTGTTGGATCTTCTTGCGGCGTTGGATTAAACCTATCTTATAGTGATATTAAAGAGATATTATTAGACTGGGATACTTTTGATAGTGAGAGTGATTTAAAATCTTGAGTATCTACAAATTTGATGAACTACAGGAACCTCGAACCTTAATGATGTTCGTGTTGTTTGACAATCATTGCAGGATTGGATGATCCGACCATTTTTGATAATAGTTTAGTGCTGGTCCAAAAGGTTGGTCTGAGACGTTTTCGATAGTGTATCGTGAGAGTGATCTTCAATCGTGACTATTTATATACAAATATGAACTTCAAGAATCTTGAACCTATTTGATGTGAATAGTCTTGTTGGGTCATCTTGATTGGAACTACGTGATTTTGAATAGTAAAGTGTGAAAGTGATTTGCAAATCGAATCACCAAAGTGATAAAGAAATTGATAGTTACCAAAGTGAATATAATGTTATATTTCGGTGAGCACTGTTATTGAATGTTGGAATCCCTTGTGTCATATTTAGGACTAGGAAGAACCAAGAGAATAGGATAATTTATTGAAGTGATATAGTTTTAAAAAAAGAAGAGATTTATGATTCATCCAAAGGCAGATGGTATGACTTGCGCTGTCGATGATAGATTTTTTGTGAATCCTCTTCAATCTCGAGGACTCACGATCGACAGGATGCAGCAGCAACAGCATGATCAACGAAACGAGGCGTCGGTGGATTGCTGCTATCAGCAATGGGCCACACATCATCATCAGCAGCTGCCGCCGGTTCCTTCACCCATGCAACAGATGGAAGGTGAGCAAGAGATAAGAAATAATTTATGCGACTGTCCCCATATTGGGTCACACACTTGTAACATAAAAATTCGGGACCTATTTATAAATTCTACAATTAATTAATTATTAGTCATAATTGTTAAAAATTCAAAACCAATTTGAACATTGTAGATCATAATGTAATAATAGGAGAAATATTTTACTGAATCGGAGAAACAATTATCCAAAATAGATTTATTTTATAGCCGCTTTCAAATTTTTTTGATTAACCTGTAGAAAAATCTACACCTCTACAAATTTTTTTAACACTCATTTTATTTCCAATTTTCGTTGTTCGATCCTACGAAGAAGATTTTTTTATAAATGTTTAATACTGAAGAAGATATTTATAAATAATTTCAAATTATATATATGCAAAAAGACAGCACTTGGCAGATTTTAAGTTTCCATAGTTATACACAGAGAAAAATGTTAATTCTAAAAACCCTGGAGCTTAATTCTATAGATTTCTGTCCTAAATTTTAAAATCTGAAATCACAAACGGTATAAGTTAACTATCTTAGTGTGCGAAATGAACTGGATTCCCATTTTTTTTAAATTATATGTAAATCTTGAACCGTAATTTCGATTTTTTGGAAAAGAATGGTTAGTTCACAGAATGAAATATTTGTTATAAAAGTATGCACTGAGAAACATGTTTGGTTTTGGGAGAAAAAAATTATTTTCTTGCTATAGAATTAACAAAAATGTTTTGTTGTCCCAGCAATATTTTGTTCAATTTAATAAACGTTTTATTGAATCAGCAAAAATTGAAAGAAACATCAAAAACATGTTGGATTCTTGTCCAATAACAAAATTTTCTGTTGAGTCAACAATAATTTTGTTAAAATAACCAAAATTTAATTGAGATCAAGATTAAAGGTTCAATTAAACCAATACAGAGAGTTTTTTTTCTCTATTTTCGAAAAAATTCTGTCTCAACAAAAAATATTCTTCATCACTACGGGGGATTATATTGATTCTCAATACATTTTTCTTAGACATTATGGCCAAGACGGATTCACTAAAGCTAAACTTACATCAACAATCATAAATCATTCAAAAAAATTTATTTTATTTTCAGCTGCTTAATATTATTTTTGTAATTAAAATGTCATATATCTTTGAACTTGAATTTACCATTTGTGCAAAAAAATTCTTAATCAAACAACTAAACTTACGCTCTTAATTTGAATTAGTTGAATTTCAAGTTAATTCGTAGTTCATATTTAATGATTTCTCAGACAACAGAAGTTTTGTTAAAGTAACCAATTTTATAGCAACCGAATCGTTTTGTTGTCCCAACCAAACATTTTTCATTCCACATTTTTCGTTCAAACTGATTAAATGTTTCGGTGAAATTAAAGAAAAATTGGAAAAGAAATATAATCTAAAAATAATTTTCGTAATTTATTCAGTTAAAATAATTATTTGATTATATATATACACCCCTTATTAAGAATTTTTTTATTGAGGTATAGTAAAGTATCGTAAGTATAGTATTTTCTCCCCCCACCTCAATCTTAAATGGATTAAATTTGAATCAAATAAAATACATGAATCAAGATACCTTTAAGGAGGGTCGCAATTTTGGTAGTGACGCACAGTAGAGCAAAAAAGTTTCCGTGGACAAATCAATTTTTAGCCTACACTATTTATTCGATTAAGACTTCTTTTCAAATGAAAGCTTTTTGAATAAAAAAAAATGTTTATGTTTGGATTTTTGATAAATAATTTGGTTAATTGCTTATTTAACAACAGAATTGACATTTTATTATTTGTAACTTGTCAGAAGTACTATTTTTTAAAAGATTTTCATATTTATTAAACGATTTATTATATCTATGCTAAAACTATTCATAAATAATTTCCAGTGACGATAATAATTAAAAACATGGTTTATCACACTATAAACATATTAATGAAGAAAAGATGTTTTTCGTGGTTGGCACTTCTTTAGCCCATCGAAATCGAGAGTTTTTGGTATAAGATATGAGAGAAATTAATATTTAATTGAAAATATATGCTATTTGGCAATTATTTAAACAATTTTAATAAATAAATTCGCAGTTTAAATATTTTTCAAGGAATACGCTCTATTTTTTAGGGAATCAACTAAAAATATCTTTCCGATGACGTTTTGCTATGATAATTTGCAAATTCATAATAATTATTAATTATTGAAACAGTTTTCATAAAAAATTCCGAGTTTGGATATTTTTCAACGAATAGGTTCAATTTTTTACGGAAAATCAACTAAGAATTTCTTTTCAATAACTCTTTGCTACGATACTTTGCAAATTTACAAGAAATATGAATGATTTAAACAATTTTCACAATCAAATTCAGATTTTGCCTATTTTTCAATGCATAAGCTCAAATTTTTTACGTAATTGACTAAGAATGCCTTTGAGCATGATACTTTCCAAATTGACAACAATTGTTAATTAGTTGAAGAATATTCATAAATAAAAGCAGCGTTAAACTATTTTTTAATTAATATATTTTTGTTTACGGAATCGACTAAGAATGTCTTTCGCTTCTCGCTATGATACTTTCCAAATTGACAACAATTTTTAATTAGTTAAACAATATTCATAAACAAATTCAGAGATTAACTATTTTTCAACTAATACGCTGGATTTTTGTTTACGAAATCGACTAAGAATGTCTTTCGCTTTTCGCTATGATACTTTCCAACTTGACAACAGTTGTTAATTAGTTAAACAATATTCATAACAAATTCCGGGGTTAACTATTTTTTAACGAATACGCTCAATTTTTGTTTATGGAATCAACTAAGAATGTCTTTCAGATTTTTTTATGAATACTGTGCAAGTAACCAACAATAATTCTTGTAAATTTGCAAAGTATCCTAGCAAAAAGTCATCGAAAAGACATTATTAATTGATTGCTAAACAAAGAATAAAGTCTATTCGTTGAGAATAAGCCAAACTCTGATTTTTTTAATGAAAATTATTTAAATAATTAATAATTCTTGTAAATTTGTAAAGTATCAAAACCTAAAAATCATCGGAAAGAAATTCTTAATTGATTCCCTAAACAAATTGAGCCTATTCATTGAAAAATACCTAAACTGTGAATTTGTTTAAACAATCGCCAAAAAGCATCTATTTTCAATTAATCATAATGAAATATTAATTTATTCCACATTTCATACCAAAAATCTTACCCACTGAAAATTATTTCCAGATAGTTTTAGCACAGATATAAGACCTTGTTTGATAAGTCTGAAAATCTAAAAAAATGCTAATTCTGAAAAAATAAACAAAAATGTCAATTTTTTTGTTGAATAAAAAAGTTAACCAAATTTTTTATCAAAAATCCAAAGACGCACATCGATTTGAAATTAAAAAGTCTTTAATTTAAAAGAACGTCGAAATCGAATGAATAGTGATCATCTTATCTGCAATGGGCAAAGAAGAGATTCTGTTCCTACTTACCTTAACCTGTTTTACACTATCGACTATTTAACAATCACGCCTTTTTCTATCCTGTGTCTAGGTAAAAAAGGGCCTAGTGGAAAGGGGATAGATGTATTTTCATCCATCTTCTGCTCGTTGATTAATGTTGTTTTTTCATATTCAACATCTTTTTCTAATATCATAAGCAATGCAGATAAACGAAATCATAAAGCTTACGCATTTTTGGACGAAAACTTCTGGTTTTCAGCAGCGTTTTTCATTCTTGTCGGATTGCAACTAATGAAGATTTGTGTCACAGGTTGTTGATCATGACTGATCCCTATATAAAAAAAATCAGGACCCTTGAGTAGTGTGTCCCCCGTCCCATGGATGCACAAGTTCAGGATCTTCTGATTGGAGATGATTGAGACAAGAATGAAAAAAGCTTCTGAAAACCAGAATTTTTCGTCCAAAAATGCGTAAGCTTTATGATTTTGTTCATCCTCATTGCTTTCAGTATTGGAAAATATGTTGAGGGTAGACGTTTTACGATTCGGTTCCTTATTTCAAGGTAACATTACCTATTGAACCCAAAAAACAGATTTATTCTGCACGAAAGAATTATTTTAAGAATTAATCGATCAAGATCGTTTATAACAATGGAAACTGTTGCTGGATGTGAGTATATTTCGTGGGAGTTTCATTTTTTATGATCTAATAAACATTTCAGCAAGAAAGAAATTTCTCCTATTTGAAAGCGACTATTAAATACATTTGTTGATCGAAATTGTTAATAGCAATGAAAAATATTGTCAAATGTCAGTTTCTTCCATCAGAATTTTAATTTAAGGATCAAATTAACAATTATGCAAAAAAAATGGATTTTTTCTATTAAAGAGTGAGCGCTTGATTCATTTGTTAATCAGTATTTTTTGTAATAATGGTAAAGATTGTTGATTGTCTATTTCTGTCATGGAATTTTCGTTTTGGAAGGCAAAACTAATGATTGCGTAGAACGAAATGCATTTTATATATCCAAAGGTGCTTATTTATTAAATTTGTTTAAGAAATTTGTTTATAACAATCAAAAAAATAATACGTCAGTGTTTGATTTTAATGAAACATTGATTTCACGCGATTTCGCGGGGGAAAACGTGATGAAAAGAGCTTCCAGGCTTCAATGCACAGCAAAAATCGATTTGGTTCACAAATTTGTTTATAACAATTGAACGGATTGCAAGAACCTCACCCAACTTATCAGGATTTGTTAATCGATTTTTAAATCTATCAGTTTTTCACCTTTTTGAGGTAATAGCAATTAATGATACAGAACAGGCTGCTGAAATATGAAAAATGATGGTTTTTTGGCATTTTGCAACTTGAATAACAAACAAACAGATCCTTTTTTGCAAAATCGGCTTAGACAGACCTCTTTGGAATTTAATTGGCTTTCATTTAAAAAAAGAAAAAATGAAATCGGATGAGAATTGTAGGCTCTAGATCATTTTACCTGAATTTGTCTGGATTTTAGCAGAAGATTGTGTGCCTTGAAGTAAATTTTTATAAAAGATATGTTGTTTTCAAACAAAAAATCATTTTTGGGGTAATGACATAAAGAAAATGTATATTGGGAGTCCTTAATGGTTGTTAAAAATAACAATTAATATATAATACGAAAAATATAATATTAACATTTAACACAAATGTTGAAAATGATGCGAAAATTTTCACAATTCAACATTAATTATAAATTCATTTTTCACGAGAGCTTAAAAAGATCAGTGAAGAACAAACATTTAAAATTTATTTTGAAGATCATAAACATCCTGAAGGCATTAGTACTCTGCGACCCTCCTCGTATTTTTTCGAACCAGTCTGTCGTTACCTCTCTTGAAATGTAGTGTGAAAGAAGTTAAGTTTTGAACGAAGCTGTGGAACGGGCGAGACGTTAGTTTCCTCATATTTTTTTCGATAGAAAATTATGAGTAACGGAATAAGATCCTGTGGATTTTTCCTACAGAGATCAGTGAACCAACCAATTTTAACTTTGCCCGCCTAAACGACTCTTCTTTTAGCCGACCAAGTTTCGTTTGTTCTCTTGCACTTACTCAGCTTCGAACAGTTTCATTGCATTCTAGCATTCTCAAGCTGCTTTGCACTTGATGCAACGATGCGTTGCACGCAGATTGTTCGCCGCTACCATTCCAATAGAATAGATTTCGATCTCGAAGTCTTCGATTTGCATTGGACACGACCTGTGCCAACAAACCTGGAGTTTGGGTTCTGCTTCTAATCTTGTAATGCTTCAATCCTTAAATTAACTCCAAGGAAAGATCTTTTATCAAATAACTCATTACTAACTTTTTTTAAAAACAATTTAGAAGATTGAAGCCCTTCACTAAGGTTTTAGACACTTTCACTTCCCATTTCAACCGAATTCAAAAAAAAGGATCAAGGTTGTCTTTTTTAATTTTTAATTATACTACTAACTTGTACTATGTCCACTACTGGCGCAAACTATCTACACGCATGTTTTTTCAGCTGTTACTAAAGTGCTTCAATTGTTTAAATATTAATATGCAAATTTTTCCTTGTAATACCACAAAAAGTAATTAAATTCTTCGTCTAATAAGCTCAAGTCTAACGCAAAATGTTAAGCTATAGCAAAAAAAGGCAAATTTCGATATTTTCGAGAAACTGAAATAGTTCTGGAAACAATTAACATTTTTAAAAGTTCTTGAGCTCATTTTAAAGTTAAGTCTTGATAGTATTCTTCTAAATTGTCAAGATATGTTTAAAAAAATTTTCCTACATTCTGCCCCAGGTTCAAACTTGTAGCAAAAAAGTTGCATAATTTCAAAAACGTGTAAATACTTACAAACCTTTTTTAAAAATCATTATTTACTACAGTTTAGTAACTTTTATTTATATTTATAAGACTATTATTATTTTGAATTTAAAAAAATCATTTGATGAGTTAAATCATCACCTTTTGTGCGATTATGAAACAACAATTCTGCCCGCTGGGAGTGGGGCACATTCTCATCGCGCTCGGTCTTTATACTTCCCCCACATTTGTGCATGTGGACCTTTTAAAATTAAAGGTCAATACACCAACAACTGTAATTTGGTGATTGTGAATTCTCTTTTGTTAAAGCTCATTTAGCTTCAACAAACACATTCTCATCACGTATCTCGTGCTTCGAACTCGATTAACATTTGTCCAAGACGCGAACTTTACTATATTATGTTCAACTCTATTATATTAAATGTACACTGTTAAAAATTTCTATAGCGATTTTACTATAAATGTATTGGAAGCAATATGCATATACGTTTTGTAAATTTAATATACCATCATCTTGTAGAATTAATATACATGTATAGTAAAACACAGCGCGTGAAAGTTGGAAGTTCTTTGATGCACCCAAATCTGGTCAAATATTTAAAACTAAAGTAATAAACTAACATTCATCGATTAAATTCTTATTTATAATCAAAGTGCAACGTACGGGTGGAATTTTCTTCAAAATTCACTGTAAATGTCAAAATTTTAACGTGAGTACCGATTTTTTAGGTTAGGTGTCTTAATAATTCGCTTAATTGAATTTTCCACTTAAAACCCAGTATGATTTATGTTTAACTAGAAAAAAATATTATGCTTTATCATTTAGAATTGAAAATTACTGCCTTAATTATTTTGAATTTATTGAAAGTGAAATTACCTGACTTTTCTAAAAGTTGATCAATATACATGTATATGAAATTTACTATCCAGTCTCTTAATTGATATTTCATAGACCGAGTTTTTAGATTTACTATACAAATGTATAGTAAATCTATATTAAAATTGCAAAAATTTTTAACAGTGTATATTATATTAATTTCGAGATATCCGTCTGGGACTGCTTATTCAGATATAGCAAAATAAAGTACAAAATTTATTTTTCATGATAACTATAATATTTGTTCCTTATTTGGCATTAATCTTTATTCGCGAAACTACCCTGAAAAATGTATCATTTCAACAAGTGTACATTATTATATTCATAATGTGCATTGATATTGAAACAGACGGGCTGAACCCAAAAGAAAATAGTTTTATTTCATTCACTTTTATTTCGATTATTTTCATAATTCATATCATCATTATTATATTTTACCTAAAAACAATAAAATTAAGGGTTTCTGCAAACGATGTGTCAGTCTTAAAAAATTTGGTTCCCCCATTGCCGATGTTTTACTATTTAAGTTCTTAAAAATACCAGGGTTTTCCATTTCATTTCAGTTTTTGCTTTCGCACTTAATTGTTCAGAGGATCCAATGTATTGTTCTACTTTAGCGAACTCAATCTCTCAATTAAATTGTTATAATTTTTTTAAGAAAAGTTTTAAATAAATAATTACTTGTTGTTCTATAAACTCTTTTCGATTATAATTTGTCGCATTGGGTGAATTTTTAGGTATACCATTCTACGCTTTTGTAACGTAAGATGACTGTGTTCGTTGCCGACGGTCTACATTCTTTCAATCAACTTGCACTTGTGCAATGAAGAATTCGTCTTCTCTGCAGGTTTGCGACCCACGACCTGCGGCAAATACTTGGTGTGTTGAGTTGAAAACTCAAGAAGGCCTTTATGCTCTTTTGAAAAGTCTATTTTGAAAATCGTCTGCTAACATTTTGGCAAATACAAATAAAGAAAATAATTATGCTTTAGAGAGTGCATTTTTACACCACTTAAGTTTTTCATTTTTATGGGTAGTTCAATTTGAAATTCCTCAAGACTGGTAAAATTTTAATTTGTAGTTGCACAATGTTAAACACTTAAATTGAATTCTTTTTTAAATTTTGAATTTAATATTCAATGTCTAGTTCAAAAATAGTTAAATATTTACGACTTGAATTTGAAAATTAAATTCATGAAGTCTTATACTTTTCATTCTATAGAACGGAGAGCTTACAGACTTAAAAATGTACCGTTTCTAATGCTTTTACACAGAAAATTTCAGAATAGTTACATTATTACGAGCCCTAATTTCAAATTGTTTACTTTTGCAGGCTTTTTATGTAATTTGAAATAATTTAATATAGTGAAATAGTTAAATTATCAATGTTACAGTATTAAATTATTGGTTTTGAATATTTTGTTCCGAAATTTAAACTATAAAACGGGTCCTTATGGCCGGTTCAAGTCTAGGAGATATTCGGATTTTTCTAAGTCAGGGTCAAAATTATTATTTTTGGGTTTAAGTGAGGGATGATATTAGGGCCTAAAATGAATCTATCATCACTGTACGCATGTTGCAAAAGCAACCAGAAATGGTTATATATTTTTATGTTTGAAGAAAAAGTATAACATATACGCTTATGGCACTCACCAAAACTTTAGATACGATTTTCGCGAAAAGCGGTTTTTCGAAATTCCAATTTCAAAAATGCATCGGCGACTCGTTTTTTAACCTAAAGGGTTCTTCTTGGGCTTAAAATGCCAGGAATTTATACGGATCTGTAACCCTTTATGTAACTTCATACCGTCCATAAGGGCCATTATCATACAGACGCCCACATATATAGATTATCTAACTTCGTAAGGCTTCAATTTACAAACGCTTTAAATTGAAAATGATGCACCTAGCTATCAATTTGAAAACATACATTTACTTTGAAGTTTGTAGTAGGTATTGGTGGGGTAGAAGCCATTGCCAGAAGTAAAAATATAACAAATAAAGCTAAAATTGCGATATATAATTCTATACTTGCAACCGTTGTGATGTGCGGTAGCGAGACCTCGACCTACCAAGAAAAGGGTAAGAGTAAAATTAACGCGGGGGGCATACAATACCTGCGTAATATGTGCGGTAAAACGCTAATGGACAATGCTAGTAACGTAATAATCCTCAAAGAATGCGGTATAAACGAGACACTATTTGACAGGAATTAAATAAATTTGTTGAGATGGGTTGGGCATGTTTGAGATAATGAAAGATGAATGTCTGACGAAACAAGTATATCGAGGTGAAGTAAATGGCAGCGTACCCAGAGGCAGACCGAGAAAAGAATGGTTAGAATGCTTGAATGAGACCCTAATTCGAAGAGACATAAGAAGCCATAACAAAGGAATTAATAAAAAATTTAAAAAAAAGGTATTAATAAAAAAACTTTTTTTGTCTTGTTCTTGTGTTTTTTCTTTCAATTGAATATAAATAAAAATGTTTTCCCTTCGGAAAAAATGGTCAGGAACCACGAGATGATTGGTAAAGGAGCGTTCCTTTACAAAGCCGCGGAGCAAATGGCCGAGACCCTTGGCCTGCATTTTAACATCAGAAGTGAGGAAAGTGCATTACGCATTACATTACGTGCATTACGCATTAACGCAAAACATGGCTTTCTGATCAATGTAAACTGTAAATTTTAAATCAGCCAAATCGTTGCTTCCGATTGCAATTAGACGCTGTGGTTCGTCAGATTTAGGTTCCGTTGCTAAGACTGATGTGTCACCCTGGAAATATAAAATTCGTATTTCGTATTTAAAAACAAATAGTCTTTATAAAAAAATACAAGCATATTAGTTTCAAAAATTAAAAGACAAACCCAATAAATGCGTACATTAAAAATCTGCACAATGTGCCTAGTGGTGCTTAGTGGTGATAATTGAGAGCCGGATAATCTTTTAAATGATTCTCTGCTGTAAATCTGGCACTAAAAGATTTAAAAATTTTCGGGCAGCCAGGACGTCCATAAATCAGGTTAAGATTTGGGGCATTTGCATGGTGCTTCTTCATATGCTTCATAAGTATCTCGATATTTCCAAATTCGTCAGAACAGTATTGACACTGTATCATCTGTAAGAATAAAAAAAATCCATAATTTTACTAAAAATTCAAAAATTTAATTAATTTGGTAGATTTCTATGAAATTCTGTATAAGGGGAGTTTCGGAGCACACACACAAATTTTGGGTCAAAATAAAAAAAATTCCACAATTTTACTCAGAATTCAAAAATCTTAACAAAAAATTAATATAATTTTATTTATTTGATAGATTTGCATGAAAGTCAGTACGAGGAAGGTTTTCGGAGCACAAAACACAAATTTGAGGTCAAAAAAAAAAAATCCCTAATTTTGCCCAAAGATCAACAATTTTACCAAAAATTAAAAATTATTATTAATTCAGCAGATTCCCATGCCAGTCAGACAAGGGGGTTTTCGGAGCACAGAACACAAATTTGGGGTCGAAATAAAAAATTTAACCAAAAATTTAATTATTTTGAGTTATTTCTATCAAATTCTGTTTAAGGGAGGTTTCGGAGCACATAACACAAATTTTGGGTCGAAATAAAAAAATTCCACAATTTTACTCAGAATTCAAAGATTTTACCAACAAATTAAGAATTTCATTTATTTGGTAGATTTCCAGGGCAGAAATACAAAAAATCCACAATTTTGCTCAAAACTCAAAAATTTTGCCATAACTCTACCAATTTTATTTAAAAAATTAATTTTTGGCAATATTGTGGAATTTTTGTATTTCTACACCAAACTTGTGTTTTGTACGCTCCGGAATTCCCGTTCGTACTGACTTTCATGGAAATCCACAAATTTATTTAAATTTTTGGTAAAATTGTGGAATTTTTCCATTTTTAACCCAAATTTGTGTTCTGCGTTCCGAAAATCCGCCTCGTACCGACTTTCATGGTAATCTGCTAAATCAATTTAAAAAATTTATTTTTGGTACAATTGTTCAATTTTGAGTAAAATTGTGGAATTTTGTTATTTTGACGCCAAATGCGTCGGAACCTACATCGGAAACTATGTCGGAACCTACGTACAAAAAATGTTGAGGCTAACAGAGCTTAATTATATACTCGTATTTCTATAATATCTTTTGGAAAGTGTAAATTACTCAAGCGTGATGAAAAAAGACACGATCCTGACGATACACGTATATAGATAGAGGTTAGCTTCGGTTAGACTTCAGCAGGCAAAATACAGAAATATATTTAGGGTCATTTCAGCTATAGTAATTTTATTTCATTAATTTAAATTCAAGTAATACGAATAATAAGAATATATCAATATACTCATGATTTTAGGTAACTATAGTTATGAATTAAGACGACTATATGAAAGGGTCGGCTGACTGCTTGTTGCCACTGGCGGACCGGCCGAACGCGAGTATTACGCTACAGCGTAATGCTAAAGTAATATGGCATTATAATTATTAAAAGAAGCAAAATAAATATATAAACTATTGTAATTATAATAATACGTTACAATTTAAGTTCAATGATCATGCGGTAATTGCAACAAGTTGCTTTTTCAGCCTTAAAAAATAAAAAAAACAAAGTGGCTGTCATTGAAGTCGGGCCCCTGCATGTTGGCAACCCGCTTGAAGCCGCTGTTAGCAGACTACAATGACAGCTACATTATATTTTCATTTTTTAACGCTGAAAAAGAAACTTGTTGCAATTACCGCATGACCATTCAACGTAAATTTAAACGTATTATTATAATTGCAACAGTTTACACATGTATTTTGTTTCTTTTATTAATTATAATGCCATATAACTTTAGCATTACTTTATCATTACTTTAGCGTTACGCTGTAGCGTTAATGCTTGCGTTCGGCCGGTCCGCCAGGGGAAACACCAGAAAATAAAGTAAAGAGGTACTTACCGTGAAAAATCAAAGCTTGCAGGTTCAAAAGAAGAAGAATAAACATAAGTAGGTGCACTAAGTATTATCTGGTATGATTAACAGATATTGCACTTCAGATTTGACTCTTGTCGCACGAACTTTTTATGCAAATGATGGAAATGGATTCTTATAGAGCGAGACGCGAGTGGCGTCACAACTTAAGACTTTCAAGGTCTGTAAAACAGATTTATTACAGTCTTTTTTACAGCTCGAAGTGTCTTCATCCTAAGACAAGACTCCATCAAGATACTACTTCACTTTTGAGGATACTAACGAAATTGGAATGACTGAGCAAAAAAAAAAGTATTTCAAAAGTTAGAATCCAGGAAAAGAATAAGTAAGAGATAATACTGAAAGAATGCTCGCGTGATGTTTCATTGTACCATAATTGCGCACCGCGAAAGAGTTTTCTTACTTATTTTTTCTCTTTTCAAAGTCATTTTTGGTTTACAACCGAATATTTTCAATAATTTGGAGAAAGTTAAGGCCATCAATACTTCTTTGGACTGTAGAAGCAATTTCAAATTTTCCTAATATATTGGTTAATTTCGTTTATATTGCTTAGTTAACATTTATAGAATAATCAGTTTGATTCAAATAGAAGCGAATTGCTACAAAAAATCTTAATTTTTACAAAATTAGGTGATATAGTTACCGCAACCCTAAAAATGATTTTTTTTCCATTTAAACTGAGAATTGTGATAAATCTTGTTTTCAGCATGCCTTCAAACAGCTGGACGGGTAAAACGTTCTCGAAGTCCTAATCTTATAGGAACTTCTCTTTCGGCCCCAGTTTCCTCAGCGTTATCTTCATCGACGTCAGAATCCCTAAACGACAATAACAACAATCATAATGAAGACACTACTGTTTCCTCTGCAGAAGATGTTGGCTCCAAGAGGCCACTTCATCCAGCTTTAGTTGGAGCTGGAGCCGCTCTGGAAGCTAGACCTTTGTGGGAAGAATTTCATCAACTTGGAACGGAAATGATCGTCACAAAAGCTGGCAGAAGAATGTTTCCTACTTTTCAAGTAAGTCTTAAATAATTCAAATAATTTAATTGCATCATTCAATTAGACTTGAGTCTTTCTTTCCTTCTGGATGTTTAACTGATATAATATGTTAACTACGTACCTCAAATATTCATAGAGGTACTACACCCGACTCTCGGTTTAGGAATTCTTAGAACTGCTCGCCCACGCAGTTTCTCAGCGCGCAGGGCGAGAGACGGTTGCGACTTTTGCCTCGGAAGGGCCGCAGCGCGCGAGTACTCGGTCACGTACAGGGTGGACGCGGTAGGGCTTACATAGATGGCGAATTGAAATGCTACCCGAATTTTTCCAAAGCAGGGAAGAAGCCATTCCACAGGGGCATTTTTAAATTTCGCGGTTTTAAAGTTGCATTCGGATCGGCCTATCGGTCAACTCCGTGCATCTTCGGATCAAGTTTATCATTTTAACTTAAAATGGATACAAGTGTTGAAAATATCCTTTGCGTTCAAAATAGTGAACCCAAGATCTCTGAGGAAATCCTTTTCCAGCAGAGTCAGCTTCTGGGCCTTATATTTTGAGCTCAAAACGTCTAAAAAAAAATTTCAATATGAGAATATTTATGACAAATTAAGATAACCTAAATTGATTTTGATCGATTGAAAATGAGCCGAAACTAGAAAAATTTATATTACCTTTTTCCCCTATTTATTTTTTCTTCCTCTTGCCTTGTCACCCATGGTTCTATTTAATGGCACAAAAACTTTATCACAAAATCTTGTTGCTGACTGCTTCTAAACCTATGTACACTGAGATTCACAAATGCCTTCCCTGTGGTTTGAAGTTGGGTTTCGAAAAAGCGATGAGTTTCTACGCAAATAGACAATTGTTTCATTCAATTTATATAGAAATTCATCATGTTATATTATAAATACTGGCATTTTAACGTATATAAATGTTTATTGAACCGATATTAATGAATTTTGAGAAAAATAATAATTAATTCAGTGCATATTACAAAAGTACTAGTTTACAAAAGATCTGATAACACATTAGGACACGAAGTTTACAGAAAACCCACCCATACAGATACCTACATGCTTCCTCCCACCACCACCCATCTCAAAAGCAATCGGTCATCAATTCCCTTGTATACAGAGCCTACCATGGGGCGCTCTGGCCAATCACAGGCATCGTAGAGAATATATATAAGAACAACATAACCTGAAACTTCAGTTTCAGGACAGCCCTGAAGAAGTGAACTGCAATGTTCACGAAACGTCGGCAAGCTCGTAATTTTGCACACGATTGAAACCCGAAAAAGCTTTAAATTTTAAATTTAAATTTATCAATATGAACTTAATTAATGAACTTTGAAAATTTGTTAATTGAGTCCGTCTGAGAAGGCCCTGGCCAACACCCCGTCAGACCGTTTTAAGTAGACGGTCTCGATTAGGTCTGAGAGGGGCCAAGCCAGACCGTCATGATGAGACTTTGAACATTTTTAAATCGAGACCGTCTGAGAGGGCCCTGGCCAACACCCTATCAGACCGTCTTAAGTAGATGGTCTCGATTCGGTCCAGCCAGACGATCTCTCTACTTAAGACTAGCCACGAAATTTTTCCACACGGGCCACCCAGGTTCAATTATTTTATTATTTGGAAGAATTTTTTGTTAGTAGAATAATGCATTTTTTCGAAATATCATTTTTTGTTACAATAATTTCAAAATAATTTGTAATAAATGTTTAGTTCAAATTGATTTCCAATTCTAGCGTTGTAATAATTTTCCAACCTTTTCACATTGATAAATTGATGTTTGTAGAAATTACTATCATTTAATGAAAAATAAAAAAATTTCTCTTTTTTCAGATTTTTAACAAAAATCTAACATTTTTTGTTCTAATT